>DWAJ01000829.1:0-27593 GCA_018238005.1 Eurema mandarina
CTGTCTGTACATGGAAGATACATGAGAAAAAATATTACAGGAGACCTTTATTAACGCAATAGAACCCAAAATAATGATTTTTGGAATTTTTGTCTGTTTGTCTGTTTGTTTGTGCACGCTAATCTCAGAAACGGCTCATCCTATCTAGATGGCAATTTAAAGAATCATAAACTTGCTGAACTGTTGGTGTTAGGCATTTTCAAAAATGCTGC
Organism: Eurema mandarina; assembly: GCA_018238005.1. Taxonomy (NCBI): domain Eukaryota; kingdom Metazoa; phylum Arthropoda; class Insecta; order Lepidoptera; family Pieridae; genus Eurema; species Eurema mandarina. The sequence continues at coordinate 213 of DWAJ01000829.1, forward strand.
CCAAAGTCACTTTTCTACGCGGGCGAAGTCGCGGGCACAGCTAGTAAATGCATATATGCGTGCGAGACCGGGGCGGAGCGTATTATATATATATTGTATTTCTATAGATGTATAAACGGACGAATAGATTAAGATATAGATATTATATTATGAGTTTCTATTAACCTTAAAATTTCTTATAAACGCGAAACTATGCGGATTCGTGTATGTTTGTGGCTCTTTTACGCAAGAACTACTCAATGGATTTGAATAAAATTTGGCATACAGGTAGATAAGACCCTGGATTAACTTATAGGATATTTTATATCCCGGTATTGCCCCGGGAATGGTACGATATACTACGTTTACTTTTCCCTTAAACCCATATATTTTAATATGAAAGTGACGTTTAGAAATATTATTTAATAATTTCATACTAAGGATGTGGTTTTTATTAATAATATATATATATATAATATTAACATACATAAAAATATTCTAAAGAAAATTATTAATTTTATTAAGGTTCTGTAATACGAGTTTCTGAAACATCAAGTACGATACTTGACTGTCTCTCCGTGCTAGGCTTATCATTTAAACTGCTAGAATAAAAAAGATGAAACTTTGCATGTAACCGTTCATACTACATCGACGCACTAATATTAAATTCGATATGTATTTAAATAATTGTCAAAGTAAACATCGGTTTTTTATTTAAACAATTTCCAAGTCTCTCTTTAAAACAAAATTATGAATGAAACATTGAATATGATATTAAGTATACGATTTGTTAGACGGAACATTCCACAAAGCATCTTCAAGGTGGGCTTGCTCAACTTGAATTAAGGCACGCCTCCGTTCTATTAAAATTATCTCAACGTTTGACATGCGCAATCTCATCATCACCTCATTCAGACCTACAAGGACACATCTAAAAAAACAACAAAAAAAAACAACTAAAAAACTCTTATAGGGGTATAATCACCGCCATTTCTACTCATAATTATGTCACTATCTCCCGGCAAAAAAAAAGTAAAAAATCTCGTTCAGAAATTGATTGTAAGTCACATAACCGCATTACACCAGTTTTCAGTCGCAGAAATTCACTGGAATGAAATATCTGCGAGTGAGGTTGGACATGTCAATACTATTGGGGAGAAATGGCTTTAAGGTTACCTTAATAATAAAGCGTGTATGGTATCTAATAGGTTTTATGTATACACGAAAATTTGTTTTAAGATCTATTATTATAAGATTATAAGATAAATCTTAGGCGTACTAACTTAAAAAAAGTATTTTAAATTTATTTATTTAAGTATACACAGGAACAGACAAGAAAACAACTTTGTTTTATACTATGTAATGATGTTATGTAAATGACGCGAACATGTTTTTTTAAACAATTAAATAAATAAGTGTTTATTGAGATACATTTACGAGCACATTCAATTAATCAAGTCACTTTTTCTCTGAAACGTTTTATTTATTTTTTAATTTATTTTAGCAATTGTTAAATAACTCAAAGATATCATCAAGAGATCGCATATCGGCTTAATCAGCGACGTTCATACATTATTTATCATTAATACGATGTTATTTTAAACCCCAAGCTCTGATAAGCTTATCAAAGTATTTTATCATCAATTATTAATTATGCGTATCAATTTATCGTGACTTGATTTTCTTTAAACCTTTAAAGGATACAAAGAATCATAAGGAGCTTTACATCAATTAGTGTAGTAAATTCTTTTTATTTAACAAATTGTTTAAGCCACATTCAGTTTCAATTAAAAGCTAAAGATTTCTATACGATAAAAGATTTCTAATAAATGATAGCCTTAAACTGTTTCTAAGACATGGTCAGTCGATTTAAATAATAATAGATAGGAAACAATGTCTAGCAATTGTAAGGTATAGGTTAGATATAGGTATAGCTATACGTATAGGTATAGCTATAGGTAAAGATATAGATATAGGTATAGGTAGTGTTGCAAAGAGATCATTGCTACGTTGAACTCTTTCGAATGCGCAGCGCGCTCGACTCTTGCGCATGCCTATATTATATAATTTTTATCATTTTTGCTGATCCACATTTATTTTCGCATCATTGAGATGATATACTATTAGTATTAATATTTTAAAAAGCAACCTAAGTAACTGCAGAGAGCTGAGTTTTTTTTTATTTATAAAAGAAATATATATTTTAATGAATTAAAAAAACTTAAAAGAAACATTAATAAGTCCAATTATACAAATGTAAGCTCGATAAACACACAATAATCTTTTAACAACCTAATTATCCTCTTATCCCGATACAAGAACAATTTTGAAATGAACGTTTAAAATGGAATTCTAAACGAGATCTTTAACGGTTAACCAAATAGGCAGACAATCGTGAGTTCTCAAGAAGACAATATGACCGTAGCCATTAGAGAAATGTCCCCACTTAGCCAATTGCAAAGCCTCTTCCTGAGGTTTCCCATAAAAGTATCGGCGGAGATAACTTTATTCGCAAATGGAACACTTATTAAGCAATAGTTTACCGATTTAATTAACGTTTAACAAGATTTGATTCACCTTTAGCTGTGATACTGAATTACTTCTATATTAATAAAACTAACTTGGGTTTATACGAGAACGATTGACGACTGTTTGCTCAATTAGATGCGGAATATCGGAATAGCTATTTAAATATGTATGTATAAAAATTGGTATCGAGTTTTACCAGAAAAATCCGCTGGGCACAGTTAGTCTCTGCATAAAAATATATAAAATTTCCTTACATAATTGAAAACAAATTATTCATCCGCACGTCTTAGGACAGGCTAGCTTATTCCATCAGCCTCTCATAATATGATTGTTTAAATGACACATTGATAATTATTTTTAAAACAACGTATCCCATAAATCATTTTATATATAAGTTTGATATTAATTGCACATAACTATACACTAAGAAGTTGTAGAACCGAGATTAATGCTGTTATTAACACAGAAATATTGTTTTATGTACCAGACTTGTGTGACTATTATTACAATGAAACTAGAATTAATTATAACGCTGACTAAAATGCTGTACTATACTAATTCATAGTAAGATACATATCTTTGTAGCGAACTTCAACCTTATAGTTAAATAAAGAACTAATAAAATGAACACGAACGTGGCTAGAAGCAATAAAAAGTTATAAAGAATGGGTGGTTGTGACCCCTTGAGACGCTACTTATAGGTATAGGAGGGCCCGTTTGACCCTTTAAATTGCCTCCAAGTTTTATTTAAGCACTCTCCTTGAATTACGTAAGCTTTATTAACACACTGAAGGGATTTGAAGGTTATTTTTAGTATTTGAAGAATATTTTGCGTGCCGTTATCGGGGTGACATTCAAATATAAAATAAAAGAGGAATAGTACAAATTTTCAAGCTTGAATGAGACATATTACGCCATAATTGTTACTCATAAGAATTAAAAATTGTGTAATCTTTTATCATACTTGAGCTATTATAGAATATTTACAGTACAAAAAACAAATAATTGTTAAAAATATATCATTAAACTTACTTAACATTGCCTCAACGATCTCACAATTGATTGGGCAACAGGCCCATTTTTCATCGCGGACAATAAAACTAGAAATAAATCATACAATTCCGCTCAAATAACAAGTAAAGCTAATTGTATAGCCGGTTTAGATCTAGGCCAAAGTTTCGTACGTGCTCTCCATTATTCATACCAGATTGTTACTTTGACGTAAATTCGTTAGCGCCCTGTGACTCATTAAAGAAATTCAGGTGAATTGACCGCCGTTGTTTTATGCTATTTTGTTTGATAATGACTCAAGTCCTAGATAAGCGGTTTTGAAACTGGCTCGCTCAATGTAGCTTTTATTGGTGGATTGCGTAAAACAGGCTTGTAATCAGTAATAAGTATTTCATGGTACTGTTATTTTAAGTTCAACTTAAAGTTCACTAATACTCCTGTATGTATATCTCGATGGTAACATACCACGGATCTGCGTTCGTGAAAAATATATAAATATACGTTCCCCTAAATTTTGCTTTAAATTATTGTAACATGATCAAGGGCCAAGGCCCGTTTCAAGATAAGTATAAAAACAACATAGTAATTATGTTGTATCGAAGCGTGAAAAAGGTTTTGTTCTTCTTAAGATTCTTTCGATATTAATATTTTGGATCGGGGCTTGAATCAATTGTGTTTGCGGTTAGATTTTGCCTTTAACCTTTTTTCAAATATCTGTTGTGCTTAATCTGAGGTTTCGTTTTAAATGTTTCTCTTAGTCATCCCTAAAAAAAAGTCATAATACCTTTAAATGAAATAAATAAAAGGCTTAAGTATGTATTAATAAAATAAATAAATATTTTCAGGACATTTAAACAGCGCCATCTAGTTCCAAGCTAAGCCGAAGCTTGTATTATGGCAACTAGATAACGGAATAAATTACATATACATATTAATGGGATAAGATTTAACTAAATAAATGTAGCTTCATATAAGTTATATTAAATGTATAACATGAATAGCGGAATTCACTTACTAATGTAATGTGTTAGTCATTTAATCAATAACAGCTGTCACCCACGCAAACAGATTCAAATACAAAGCAATTCAATGAAATTGAGTAATAACGAATGTGATGCGACAAATTTCGTATGAAAATCGTTGTTGCCCTTGAGACCTAGGTCACATAATCATAGTAAATATTGTATCACTCCTATTAGGAGCGCTTTAATATCATCAAAATGTCAGTCGATCGATAAAGACAAATCTAACTGGCCAAAAGCTCTGTTTAAGAACTTAATGATTGTGAAGAATATATCTCGTACCAGCTGCTCTTCCTATATCATTACCGGAATAAAAAGTATCCTATGTGTTAATCTAGTGAGTAGTTTTCACATAAATCAGTGATAAAAATACTTACATACATCTTTACAAATTTTCGCGTTATTAACATCAGTATCATCCAATGATCGATCCAAGTCAATCAACTGAATTCTTTTTTTATAGACGAAAGTCTGACCTTAATCATTACTACTATTTTCTTTCGTCAAGACCATCGAATGTCTATCATAACAACCCTTATAAAACCGCAATGTTCTTAGAACAGACGGATAAAACTACAGGTCAGGTTCACCACAAATGGATGCTCCTTGGTGTCAGAATTCAATTTCAAGCCTTATTACTCGCGAACGATAATATCAGCGTTTCGTAAGCAGTGTGTCGGATCACGCGAATAACCTTCGTAACCTTGTCAAATGTTCTGCATAACACTTGTATAACAACTATTGGATACGCTGCTGCTATTCATATGAAAATGTTTGTATGTACAATTCTGATAGAGGTCTTTCGGTTGCTGTACTTGTTATGTTTGAATAACAATTACTTCTAAAAACCTGATAGTGAATTAGTTTTAAGTAGTAAAAATTTAATTTGAATTTGTTGTTTAAAAAATAGTTTGGGCATTTCAAGACGTTATTTAATACTTCGTTTGCCTTTATCTTTTAATTATGAATATTAAATCGTATTTCATACTAATTCGCAAAACAACATTATTTAGCTATAATATATCTTGTAAACTTAAAAGGAATACATTAACGTGCACTTATTCTAATGTAGGTAGGTAGTCAGCGTGCTACATATTTCAATGACAGTTTTTTTCTGAACATTACAAAAACATTACTATAAAAACCTGCTCTCCTTACGCTGACCTCACGTAATTTTCTTGATAACAGGCGCGACTGTATCAAATTGAAATAGTGTGTATAAAAAGTCCCATTCGTGTGATTTCTTTGATTTACGAGAAACTTTCCTCAATGTCAGACGTAGGGTCAGTTAATGTACGTGGATAGAATGCTAAAATATGCTATTAGGGGCTATTTTTTATGAATACACGATTTGTATTGTGCCGTGACATGAAATGTGTTAAGGAATGTATAAACAACTAACAGAATAATTAAGTTACGATGTTTTTATTAAAAAATACATCACTAAAATTATTGTATTTAACACCTAAAAGCGCGTTTTTACTTTAAAATACCTTTAAAAGAAAACCTTGAATACGTTTATAATGGACGACATTTGACTTTCTAAAGTAACGGGTAACTGAAGTTACCCTGAAGTCATATAATTTCTGAACTTTTACAAGACTAACAAAATAATAAATATCCAACAGCCAACTGGTCAATTCGAATGTGCTTATTGAATAATCTGAGCTCGTTATGAAGATACAATCGACAAGAATTATCTACTATAGGTCTGCTAGCGGCGATTTTCGCTTCAATTGACATTTAATTATCCAAAGGCTAGATTGGAATGAGAGCCTTTGCGTATCTCGATAGAAAATGCGTGTGCGAAATCCCTGTTTTATTCAACTTGTCAGCTGATAGCATCGGCCTGCTCTAATAGATTTGTTAAAGACTTTGTGTGACATTTGCTTAGTTTTAGGACGTCACTGGAACGTTTATCTTTCGTAGTGTTGCTTATAATACGGTTGTTGCTCCTTGTATATGTTAGTCGTCTACTTCGTTATGGCTTAGAAAGAGTTACGACTTACGAGATCTTACATCTCTTACATCAAATAGTCGAATTAAAATAGCGGAACTATTCAACCGATTATAAAAATAAAGTAGCTATTTATTTGGTTCTCAATATTATGTAATCGACGGACTGTAACACTATAGAATTTACAGTACAATTTATTGTAACTCGTGATCGCGCACGTGTCTTTTGTTCTCTATACAAGCCGTAAAATTACCGCTTTAAAAGTTCTCAAGCAAGTTTTATATTGAATTTTATGAACCACTAGTAACCAGCCCCGGTTTCGTACTCATACATTATGAATATAATTTAGATATAAACCTTACCCTTATCTCACATTATCTATTAAAAAAATTAAAAAAATTCCGTAGACAGACTGTAGAAAACGACTATTTTATACTATGTAATGATAATGATAATGATTAGCTGGTTATTATATAACAAGACACAAATCTTGATCCTTTGTTTCAATTACCAGTAATCTTTTCGGGTTGTCCACGCTCCGGTTTCACTTTCTCATGATTCAAGCGTCAATCTTACATCAGCGTAGATGGTCGTTGGCTGGTGATCTGTAGTACGCTATTCGCCGGCGCCGTACTCGTATTTCCGCATCGATTCAGCTTAATTTATTAACACAGTTCAATAGCCTTTAGCTCAATTAGCTACCGTCTTACAGACCGCTAGTTCGTATATTTATTGCGATCCTATCCCGATCGACATAAATACCTAGGCGCAATTTCGTAGTACACGATCCGTATTTAAATGTTCGATTTTGTTGTTATGAAAGACTAGTATGAGATGTTTCTAAAGCAAGTGAGTTCTCAGTAGAATATTTATGTTTAACTCGTTACGTAAATTGTGACATATTAGCGATTAATTTACACTCAATGTCCATATAAAGAAGCACAGAGCTTACCGCATTACATTACCACATCCTTCTTATACATATTCGCGGATGTTTCATCGAAACAAACTCATTTGGTTAATTAACGAAGAACGAGAAATGCACCGAGGACTTAGGTATAAAGTGCTACCGACCATAAATAGCTTTATCGACGTAACATCCTACATGATATTGCGTAAAATGAATATCTTAAAAGCTAAAGATTGATAGATAAAATGTCCGCTGAATATCTCATTCACATGTCTATAAATGGAGAACTAGAAATATAAGGTACGGCGTAAAGCCGCTGTGTGCGAACATGTTTTATACATTTTACAAAAAGTCAACAGTTTATACGTTGTGTTGCTTCGCGATAAATCTTTGATGTTACTTAATATTGCGTAGATATGACGTGGGTTTGTGAACCCGACGTACCGTTACAATCGCAGCGAGTTCGGAATGCTAAAACTTTTATATTAATCCCTTGGTGCAAGTGCAACTACTCCACGAGTGAATTACCAATACAAGTATTCCTATCAATAATTGTAAAGATAACTGTTCTAACCCGTTCCCGTTCGAGTGAATTTCAAATAAATTCAAAGTTTACCCGCACTCGATTTGAATCCAATTCTGATAACACATTATAAATACAGTTCTGTGTTACACTTGGTAAATTCAATACGTCCTTAGATCTCTATCACATAAATACTAGTTACATAGCTTAACGGTCCCCGTCCACCGCGCTATATAAACAAGAATACGAGAATTACTAAAATTAGAATCGATAAGTTTATCATACAATATCTTAGCCGCTTGCGACACAGTTCATCCATATATCGTGTGTCTATTCGTAGTGTTAGGTACGAATGTTGCGAAGTAATTTAAAATTGGAACATACAAACGGTCTGGAATCGTGACTAGAGCGGAGTTCAGTCGAAATATCTATTAGGGTACATTCGAAGCAATATGTCACAGTATAGGATCAGATAGTGTGTCGATGGCAATAACGGTCAAGTCGGGACAACGGATTTATCGCTTGTAGAGCAGATAATAATTGTTTTCTCGATATCGTAGTGGGATCGTGGGTGCGCTTGGGAGAGGAGTCGTCCACGCTGTCCGTCTTTGGAAGTCTCGCGACGGACGACGGCGTCAATTGTCTATGCCATTCGCAGCGGTTGCTTGAACTCAATATATCCTTTTTTATAGTTCTCAATTATAAGAGACATTTTCAACCGTTGTCATGGGAAGAGAAGTATATGACTTATACTTTTGTATATTAATACAACATAGTAATAAACAATATACTTAATATAGGATAATCAAGTTATAGCACATTCAATGTAACCCTGCAGTACTGTTATGATGTTATTACGCGACGCAATCAGAATTCAAATGACGATTTTCAATCATGTAATGCATTTATGACGTAACAGATCAACTGTGTACATAAAAATGCTTATGAAGTTCTATTTAAAATCAGTTATAAAATACTTCATTTACTGACTGGTTAAGGAAACGTTCCCATATAACTATGGCCCTATCAAGTGACATTTTAATGTCAGTTCTACGACCTCAAATCATATAATATAAAGCACCTAAGCGGAATAATGTTATGGACCTCGGAAAAGACATCAAGTCAAACTGTACTTTTATTATCTTGTTGAACATAAATCCGTTTTATTCCGAAAATTTTTATATCTGGGAGAGACATCTTGAATATGCGAATGTTTGGACTGCGTAGAATTTAAATAACAACATTTCACTTCATATACTGTTTTACTTTTTCAGTTACATTTATTAGTAAAAAAAATATGTTTGAAATTACAAACTGTACGTTTTAATGGGGTTTTACATATGCTGTGATTGTACCGCGAAATTATTAATGAAATTCATTAAAAATAATATTAACATAAAGCACTAATTACGTAACACATATTAATGGTCTCGGATCCAGTTTGGGAAGTCTGATTTAATACATTAATTAGTAAAAACGAACTGAATGGATAATAAGAGGGTCTAATTTACATAGCTCGTTATTTATGGATCCTGGCATTGTGGTGACAAACGAAAAGTATATTTTTTATACTTTGATTTTCACATACCGGGCCAAATACGTTCTCTTTTGGATGTTTCATTTATTACTCATAAGATCGTATATTTACAGTAAGTTATTAATGTGAAATTTCATAGCAAATTAATAGTTTATTTTATACAAATAAGCAAGTAAAACAACGTAAGCAACGGGGTTTAACATGAAACATTCCACAAATTCGTCGGAATTTTTGATATTCACTTTCAACTTTTCATAATATCATATTATGTATTAAAGTATTCCAAACATACGCACTTATTTGTTTAATATTCACAATGCAATAAAAAACGAAATGTCCTATGAATAAATCAACATATAATCTAATAAGGCATCGCACTTCACTAGTCCAGTTCAGGGAGCCTTGAGTGGTCCTTCGTTGCCATGGTAACCGCGTTAACTGATGGACACGGCTAATTGTTGTGCCAAAGAGCAGACGACATGCCTTTAAACGTCACTCGACGACTCTTATCTACCATACAAATTGGTACCAGGCCCTTAAGAAAGTCGATCCCTGATTAACATTTGATTACACTTTTTTCAAAATTTACGAGTACTTAAATTCAGATCGAGTGTGAGTTTCATTTCTTGTTTATTTATCTATTAAAGCATCAGTTGATAGCTGTATCGTTTCGTTCCTACTCAATGTGTCTTACCTTCAATGACAAATGTTAATTCGAAATTTATTTTAATTACTACTCACTGATTTAAAACAACGATGAGTTCGCTTTAAATGGCTTCCTTATCTATTAAGCTGAACCCAATAAAACCGAATTAGTCCGATAAAGTTTAAAACCGGTTATACTATTAGGAAATCACCATGGTCAGTTCTACCGACGCTGGGCTTTTGTATAACTATACGAAATAAACTTTTGATTTTATTTATAATTTTTCACGCGATCGTTTATAGAAAAACGTTACATCGTATTTAGGTCACAGCTCACAACAACTAATTAGAACACGGTGAACTCACGCAAAATACTAGCGGTTCGTGTAAACGATATATTGGTAGTTAAATAAGTGTTACAGTATGCACGATTTTGTATAGTTAAATAGTAAACCAGGTCAAAGTGACGAGCTCAATCAATAGGGATAAGTGGACAGGTGCTAAGCCCATTTTATCCTTTTAAGGCATAATGCTTTTATTGATTGTGTAATTAGTTAGAATAAATACGTTAGTCGTGAATTCTACAAACGTTTATCGATCGGAATTGAATGAAATGTAGTGTTTCCTGACTATGTTGTACAGTATCAAATGAAATGTGGTTGTTATTTAATTTAGAATATACAAGCAGTAACACGTAAAGTTTTTAATTAAAGAAATGTATTATATTTATAGCTAAAGTATACGCTGTATCTCCCAAAAAAGGAATTCCTGTGTTTTTTTGGAGCCCTAATTATGTGAGATTTTGACTTATATTAGTCAAATACATGTACATATTATATTTACATCCTCCATGCAGTAAGATTGATTATCTTTCCAATTTTCATGATCGTAGGCATTACATCTATTTTATTACGAGAATAATTATCAATTGATTAATGATAGCGCTTCCAGTGCGGTTAACTGTATCATATGTCAAATGTCTGTCAAAACTTCACGCTACTTTTGACCTTTTCGAATGAATGGCGCCCACACGTATTCGATTTTTGAAATTTGTCTGACATACAATAAAAAGTTGCTACTAATAAAAAAACGTGAGTAAGGGTAGTGGTTCATTTTAATTCTGCTCTGAAAAATAACCTTATAATATGAAAAATATTGACTTAAAATACAACAAAGATTTTTTAAAATTTCTACATATTAATTTTTTTGTTATGTAGCCTGGAAATAAAATTTCCCTTCGAATTAAATAAGGCTTTTGTGAAGTTGTTAGATTACGATAGCGCTAAATAAAACAATGAGGTTAAGAGATTTTTAAGGTTTCACGACATAACAGGTCAGGAAGCTTGAAATAAACTCAGTATTTTCTTTTCAACTTTACTTAGAATTAATAATAAAACTTGGTAATAATAATATATACCGTTACGTAAAAATATTCTATTACTAAAACTTACGTTCGTAAACTATCTGTGTCACTGATAACATACAAAAATACAAGAAAAAAAATTAAGTATAAAATTCAAGTTTTAAATTAGAGCTTAGCATTAAATCGCGTGCTTTTCTTATCTTGGGCCAGTAAAGGTCTTCAGAGGTCAGATACGTATCAAAGAGGGTCACATTAGCTGGACGAAGAGTAAATTAGACTACGAAAGATTTCGCGATTGTCTTTCCAACTTGTTCTTTGGTTTACACGCACTTCTATCAGCGATCAAGCTAGCCTCAGAGGCGAGAGTTGTATTGTTTAAATACTTAAGTTAATTAACACGTATGCTTATCGCCAAGTTAGGCGTCTGCTTTGACGCAATTAGGAGCAAATTTATTTTCAACGTGAATAAATATTTAGACTGAATATATTTTACTGGAGCTATAAACATTTTATCTTATGACTTGCCTCGCCCCGTTTTTTTACTCCTGAATAAAGTCACTCTATCTGATGAAAAAGCGCATGAAAATCGGTTCCTTATATTATAGATTTAAGCATACATAGATACAGACAGAAGAATGCGACTTTATTTTATACCATGTAATGATATAATTGGCAGCTAAGACAAAATCATTAGAAACTTAAACATGCTTAAACTATATTTAATATAACAGTTAATAGTTTAGCCATAACATATTATCTGAACGCACTGCAATACTACGACATAATGTAAATATCTCGCTTTACAAACGCATTTAAGATATCTAGATAGGATGTGGTCAAACGAAATGTTATAAACATGTTCTGCGGGCGGTCGTTCCCGTCACACGTTTTTATGGGCGACTATCGGTATGCCGTTTCAAAGCTCACAAAAGCTATAAACACTGTTTAACTATTGGTTACATTATTCGTGACCTTATGTGTTCTATATAATCTGAATTTAGTGGAAGGATTAATGCCTGTAAGAAGCTTTTTATTAGGGCTCTAAATTTAGGTATTAACTTCTTGTTATATTCAAATATAAAACGTTATTTATGTATTACTAGCTGTTGTCCGCGACTCCGTCCGCGTGGACTTTCATATAAATTTTCCCCCCCTCATATTTATAAAGTTTTCATTATTTTTAAGATGTATTCTGTTATTCAGGGCGCGGACAAACCTAAACCCAAAAGCCATGAAAATTGGTCTAGCCGATATCGAGTTATAAGTGTTGTAACATACCCGTTTTTGTCTTACATAATGTAAGACATATTATAATATAGATTCTTTATGTAATATTTTTTTACTATTCACAAGGGTATTTATTAAGAAATTGGGTTCAAAAATCTTCAATGGCATATTAATTTTGTCTTGTTACTTTGTATGTTGTACTGCAACTTACTCATTAAAGTCTCATGGCCACAACTTGTACTTAAGTTTTTCGTCGCCAACGTCTTCAGTTACCTTGCTCTTAAATAATCCAGCAGAACTGGTTTTGCATACTTTTTCTTCAAACAATTATTCCATTCATCCGTTGGATCCGGAATTCCTTTAGTGTACTTGAAGATACTTTACGAGTTTTTAATAAAAAGGATGCGTTATTCGATTGCAAAATAAGCCGGTTTTAAGGGAAAAAATATTTAGGCACTAATTGTTATGTTTGTTACTAATGAGCCTTTACACTGGTAATTACATTGACTATTATAGGGAATGAATCGTCCGAGTATCGATAGCTTTCTAATAAAAGATTTTAGTTATTGTAATCGGATACATAAATGGAAATTTTTTAATAGAGTCATTGGTATAATATTTTAATCGATTATTCTTCCACCTCAGCATTGAATGTGTTGAAATGTCTATGGAAGACCGTATAAATCAATGAGTTGTAACAATAGCTTGAAGCGTGTCTAATCGCAGAATACGCGTGAAGTTACATCTGTGAGATCGGTGAGGAACACATTATGTTTCCTCTCTTCTCACCTTAATTAGAAAATGATCAATAGAATTTGTTAAAGTGTACGTAATTAACGTATAAAGGCGGCAAAGGTATTAAAGGACCGATGACTTTGTAAATGTTTCGATACGTTATATTTCTACCACACGTGAAAAATATTTCAATATAATGAATGTCTTAAACTTTCTGTCATTGAATTCGAAAGTTTATTTTTAAAATAATTTTTATCGTCACAACGAAAATTTGAGCAGCATAAAATCAAAGCATCTAAATTATACAATCAAGAGTAGGTAATGATCGAAAGTGATTTTTCTAAAACGTGCAATCAAAAGCCGGCGAAAGTAAAACCTTTATCCAATGGAGCGGATAAAATAAGAATGTAGGTACATAGCTCGGTTCGTATGAAATTGTGGATTCTGAGTAAAAGCGAGTCATTTATGTTACGTGGGCGGTCTATAATATGTGCCATTCAACAGAGCTGGGTCTAATGTAAAGCTGGATTTATTTCATTCCCGGGTCGTAACTCAGGCAAATACGTGACCGATGCTCACGCCTTCAACTGACATTTTTCAAATATAATCGCGTTGTAGTACTATCATTCGGACTAGTGTCAATAATTACCGGTAAGTTTGCGTATGCGTTCAATATGTTACCTAGATTTAGGTTTACGGCTAATGTTAAGCATGATTTGTATCAATTCCTCGTATTTCGCTTAGATATAGCTGCAAGGCTTAGATATTAGTCAAAGGTCATTGAAAGGTACGCTCCTTTTCCGCTGACTTTCTACACCTATTATAAACTAGTGCACTGCCGGCGGCTACTTGAAAAGGTCAAGCAGGAAAAATCGCCTGTTTTCTCTCTTACGTAAGCACAAAGGGCCGTTATGAATTAAATATTAAGCTGAACGTTTCCTTTGATATTTAGTTTCAGAGAATTCTGACGGTAGTTATTCCAACGGTTACTCTACATAAATTTAATTATGGCGTTAATTAGAATTGCTTGTTATTATATCCTTTATTATTCATAGGCTGCTAATTTAAACATTATTTATTAATTTGCTTTATACAACGTGTAACAGAAATGCGTAGTCATATTTAAGGATCGCAAAGAATACCCAATTTTAAATTTATTGTTAAACAGTAGTAAAGATTTGGTTTGACATCGTTTAATTTTTTTTATCTCATTCTACAAGTGAACGTTTGAAAATTGAACTGTGCGGTACTAGGATCACAAAATGACGTAAGAGTACTTACATGTTTCCGGTACACAAAAAGCACAAAAAAAGATCACAAATAATGCGAAAGTGTTACGTTACTCACAAACACAGAACATTCAGTAAAATACTAGGATTGTACCATATTGCAAGAGGTTGCACATTTCATACTGCATGAATGTCGGTTAGACATATGACTGACTACCCTCAAAAAGCCAAAAGTCGATGTTTTAAAGTCAGTCGGTACGCGACCAAGCAGCTTATCCAACTTACTTAAATTTTATAAACAATAATAAGTAATGTACAGGTCAGTAGTCAAATGTCACCCTAATGGGTACGGTAATACGTGAAAGACATTATAGTGCTTGCGAATTTCGGTCGATCGGTGTGATTTGCAATTTGTTTTTTGATTGTGAGTATTGTGAAATGAGTAAATCTGTGTTGGTGCATCTAATGGCAGCCTTCGGGAGGGTCGTCGATTGTACTCCGAAAGATTGAATGACAGTAAACGGTAGGCGGTAGGCGAGTGAAAAACTAATAACCTACAAATAATTTTGCGCAAGGCCGACGCGACACCCGCCGGCTGCCCGCGTGTACCAGGCGTATACCAGGAGCGCAGCAGTTTTCGAGGAGGTAAATAAAATATGGTTTTTACACTGTGTAGTGATGTAACACTTTTGTTTTGATTTTCATATTATTGATTTTATTGATGTATAAATTAAATAAAAAATCTCAAATAGGTTTATTTTAATGTGGGGACTTGTATATAGACTATCTATGGGTAACTGAATATCATGCAAAAATATGACTTCGCATTTCTGTTACACGTTGTATATAGCCTTCTACCTACATATTATTTTATTAAATAATTTAATAAAACTAAAGAAACATCCGAAATATCTAAAACCTTCACAGAACAATCAGTTTGGATCGTGATCGGCATCGCGGCGTCAATGTTGATGCATCCATGAGAAAAGAAATAAATCGCCCTTCCACGCATTTCATAAGTATTGGCGAGACTTTAAAGGACTGCCATATCACTGGTATTGCAGTACTTTCCTTAAATGGACACTTTTTATTACAGCACAATGAATTACATTTAAACACTTTCTACGGGAACGTTGCGTCTCAGTGTTACGTCATTATAATCTTATAAGCTATGTGAGATTGTATATTAAGGAGTTGATAATACCATATGTTTTTCTTAGAACGAGAATTTATTATTGTTAGACGAAAGTCTATATTCAAGGGTTTACTTGCTCAAATAGTTTTGCTGCTTTTGGAGTGATCTGTGTCTTAATATTGTTTAATATAAATCACAATATGATTTTTACAAGTCAAACGTTTTACTTACTTACTTATAGAACTGTTAGTCATACTTATTAATACATTATATAATACAAACACGAACCAAATCTTGTAAGTAGTAATATTTTGTCTAGATCTTTCAAAATCATCAAAAGATCATTACACACAAGGGCATTGCAAATCCTTCAATTTACATTTTCAATACTTATACTTTTAAATACGTTATATTGACGTCATTACGCCAAGCACATATCTGAACCCACGTTATTACAGAGAAAACGCAGTACGTCTTTGTTATTACCACATTAATTCGGCTTTAATATTAGTAAGCTCTAAGCAATGCTAAGTTAAATGTCTATATTTCGTACCCACGCATCCAGCTACTATGGGTACATGGTACGTAATGAAATCATTTAATCATAAATCAATTGTGATAAGCCGGACTCAGAACTATTTACGGCCCGTTAACAGATTTTAAAACGTATATATTTATTTGAGGAATGTTAGACTTTATTTATGGTGATGTGTTCATTTATTCCAATGATCTTTAATTGTGTTATTTATACTTTATATAAATGGGAAAGCTAAAGGAATGCATGTATGGAAGTATTGAAATATGATTGACACGCAATTTACTGATTGAATTTTGCAAAAATTTGACACGTAGTATTTTAATCTCCTTTATTTCTTCTTTCTTCTATGGTTGCCTGGAAGAGATAAGGTAGTGAAAAGGCCGCCAGTTAACATAAATTATTTACTGTATTAAATATCTGTACGTAATGTTTTAGGGAAGTGTAATAAATAAATAAATGCAGGTAGGTTATCACAATAACAACAAAACAAAGGATAATTTATATCCGAGTATTTCCACGCGAACAGAATGTAGATTCGTGTGTAGACGCGATATATAATTAATCTGATTTGTATTAGAAAAGCTAAAAAGTTTAAATGACAATGTTCAAACAACAAATCGTGGGAAGTGTCGTGTTGTATCTTAACATACTCGTATTGTAATAAACAAACATGAAAAGTACGACAAAAATAAACATTACGTAAAGTTTTCAAACATTACATGTTTGCTCAAATTTTAAAGCGTTTGTGAAAACAAAACATTCTTTGATATATTTATTACTAAGCTTCGACCCGGGGTTTTACCAGCACTAGACCAGCTCACGTATTTAGCAATTTTGACGATGTAATTAGCATACAGTTTAACCTTTCTTATTGCTATACACGCTAGCCTGTGTCTATCTAATAATTCTGGACCATGACAGAACTAAATTGCATCAAAATCTTTTCAATGCTTAAGGCGTAAATGTCTTTCAAAGAAATAGACAAAGTTACCTTTGAATTTATATAAGTTTAATGCACATTTAAATTGCAGCCAATTATATTTAGTTGGTGTTGAAAGGCAATGATAACAATAAGATATTAAAACGAATTATTACTTTTGATACGATCAAAATGGCGGAACGAATTGTTATAAGATAAAATCGAAATACAAGTACATATTATTATCAAACGATCGGGAACCTACATTTTGTATTTATTCGATAATTAAAGTCGTTATGTCGTCTAAACACTGTTGACCGCTTAACCTGACTTCCATAATAGGAGGCTAATGTTTTTGTACCTTTGATTTATGTTTTTAAAAGCGATTACACAATTATCTGCCTTTCTTTTAATAGTTGTTTCAAGTAATGGCACTTAAGATTATAACTTATTAATGGAATTTCAATTTGTTGGAAATTATATCTAGCGACTTCTTTCCTTTTTTTCATTAACACAATAATTTAAATACATTTACTGAATATATTTTATATATAGGTAAATACAATATTATTTTACACAGAAACTATCCCCGATCCGTGGTTTTACCCGCCTAATTTTCTTGTCTGTTTCAATATCGAGAAAAAAATATTCTACATATTAAACTTAATTCTATTTTATAACTGCATACTCATCTTCAGCCAAATTCATTAAGTGGTTTTCGGGTGAAGGAACAACAAACGTACTGACACAAATCTACAAACTTTCGCTTTAATATTAGTAGGATTATCAGTTAGGCATCTCACTCGCAAATAGGTAAAGTATTTCAACATAAGCCTGGCTGAAGATAAATTTAAAAGAGAAATCAGTTTCCTAAGGCTAACGTGAACCACCCACATGTACTAAGAATGTCTGAGAGGTCATAAATGGACTGTGTTCCGTATTTGATAGTAACATCTTTTTATAACCCGCTTACCTTGCTATACTGAATTGGTAAAGCGACAATCATTGCATAGTATGAAACAAATTCGCTTTCTTAGGTCTGTCCCCGTCTGTTTCAATCTTGAAAACTACGTTACTGATTTTCATGCGATTTTTTTGTCAGATGGAGTGATTCAAGGGGAAGGTTTACGGGTTTAATTACATGTTTATATGCGGGTAAAGTCGCGTGACACGGCTAGTTGCATATAACGTTCGAACTTATTATTTCGTTTTTACCCAAGAAAATAGTTACCTAGCTATAAAATGTATGATTATTAAATATGTGAAAATTAAAGTAGTACTTAATATAAATGACATGTAAGTACTAGATTTAAACGTAAATAATAATCTGACTGACTACCTATAACAATAATATCTTAATGGAAAAGAAAGAATTACATACTAAAAATAAATTTGAAGCTTAGAAGTATCGGTTTTCATTTCTCGTACCAATATCCAATAATAGGTACATAGTAATGTCCATCCTGCATTCCAATAATAGCCGAAGCCCACAGGATACCATTCATTAGACTATTTTGTTTATACAAGAATTACGTATGAGCAAACCTCGAGGCGATCCTCGTATGGTATATTTCTCTGAATCAGATTTGAATTCTAAACTTCGTTCGAAAACAAAGCATTCTTTTATTAAGAATTCATTGATGTCTAGAAACCGACTTTCATGTTTAGCCGCTACCGCTGAACGGGTGCCTTTGAAGTTTGAGTGTTGATTTTTTATGAACCTTGTGTGTGTAAATGATCGTTTATTATTACTGAAGAGATGGTAATTAAATTGGACGGCAAGGAATTTGATTTAACATACGTACAAATTGAATCAACGTTGTTTAATGAGTTCGTTTCTATCGAAACGTATTATTGTAAATTGTATACAATGTTGTATAGGTACTTACTCCTATATGTTAAGAGAATTACAATCTTATTTTATAGAATATACAGTTCATTGTCGTACATCTACTATAATTAAAACGTAGCACGCATAGTTACAAATAAATAAAAATATATTCACTGAATCGAGTACGAAAGCTCTTTACGTCGAATTTAATTGAAATTAGTTTTTTTCTAAATACTTTTATGTCAAATAAAGTATGGCTAGCCTACATCAAGTCATCGTTAAGTCGTACATGGCTGTTCGTTTATTTGTCCACAAGGACAAATAAACGAACAGCCATGAAGCCACGAACGTCACATCCGCCCGAGTTCAATGTAATCATCCATTTCTTAAACATTTATTGTTAGTTTCGTATTTTGAATTTCAAACAGCTAAACCAGTCTCGTTGAACATATTAAGATTTTTCGTCTTGATACTTCGTTGACAGCTCAAGTTAATTTTTATCGTTGACACGGAATCAGTGTGTATTTTGACATTATCGTCCGGTTTAAGTGGAGACGTGTTTTAGAAACTATGGCTGTAGAATGCAAGCTTAATATAAAATTCGTAAGAATTTTTAAAACATAAAATTCGCGGAAAGTCTTAAGAAATAATGTTGCACATGATAAAAATAAATCAATGTTTAAACTTTGTCTTTAATTGATTTAATGACAAGAATATAAAACTCGGATTTGATCTATTACTGCTTAATGAATAACACAAAGTCCAGCATTAAATTCCGATAAATCACGTATTATGAAAATGTAAAAAACGATTGGAATTCCATAAAAATATGCAATTTAAATAAGTATCCGAGCGCCGCGCTGTCGCGTCACGAATGTCGCACAAATAGACAGCCTTGTCAAGGCTTTGTGCATAACTTCGATAAAAATAGCCTTTACTACACATTGTTAAAACTTTATTTCTTTTGTCTTTATTGAGAATAATATAAAGGGGCTATGCAGCTCTATATCACTATGACATAATAAATTGATGCATTAAATATAGTATCGTAACTTTATCGTCGTAAAGTAATAATTTAACTGTGGCATCTTATTATAGATGTTTTTTCCCTTCCCACCTTCCTTAATCCTGGGGGAATTTGTCAAAAACAATAATCTTTTTCCTGATTTAAATATCGCTCCGCAACACAGTAATATAATCGCAAAGTTCATAGCTTTGTGACTGTTCACGGCCAGAGGTGGTGACCGATCATCACGAAAATCTTCATCTCATTTACTATCAATTTAAAACTAATGTAGCTATGGATTTTCGGTTTAACATTCGCCCAAAACGATAACCAAGCAATAGAAGTTAGGTCCTATTAGCTATCGAGAGTGAGCTCAACAGGTTTATCCGCAAATTAAGCTTCAGATTGTTATAAAAGGTGTCCGCTACCATTATGGTTACACACAATGGTTGTGTAGATTGTGAGTTAATTACTTTGCGTTGCGAAAACTACGCTTTCCCTATCTTCATCAACAAAAACTGGTTGCTTGCAAAATAGGTGGCACGTAAATTTGCTACTTGAACAACTTCTCTTGCACTATTGTTAAACAAGTTCGGTATTGTTCGGTTTCTAGTTTTAAGGAGTGGTTGCGATATTTCGTTACTTTGAAAAACTGTTTGATTAAAGTGAGTTCGTGTTCGCGTTGAGAACTTTTGATCGTTTGATCAAGCCTAATCATACTTGATAATATGCCTATTGACATACTTATTAATTGTTATGAGTATTTTATTATCTACCTCGTAATGAATACATTTATATAACGATTCTAATAAAGTCTACTCAATCTACTTATTTCTCTCTTGTTAAAACAACAAAGGAATAAAATATTACATTTGCTTGATACATTTTACAAGGAAAATTATTAACGCCAACGCAAATATTAAATTACCTCTCAAGCAAGACAACATTGACACACCTACATTTAATCTAATCTTAGTGTACCGGTAAAAATCTCCATCTTATTCACGTTCGCTCAAGCAGTTATGCTAAGCCACTTTGTTTTTAAAAGTTATAAGGATTGAAAATTATATTATAAATTACTCGGACCGTATCGGTACAGTTCACCTTACATCTTAACATGATAACACCAATAACTTACCCAAATACAACATCTGCCTTTATATATTTTTTTATTTTATATGAAAGACGAGAATCATACTAAAATCAATGCTTCTATCATAGACCAGTATTGATGAAACTACGTTGAACTATTTACCGTTATATTAGCTTTCGTTTGAGCATAAATTTTTAAGTAAACGAAACTTCCGTTTGGCTCTTGACAGGAATGCGTATTCCGAACAAATATTGGGTCATACAATAGAGGTCCAAATTGAACGTAATGTTGGGTTCCCAGAGGATCCGGGTTTTTGTGTTTGATGGCATTAAACGTCTCATTATTAACAACTTGCTTCTTATAATTTATTTATCCTTACTTAACGAAGTTGATCTTCTCTACATAGTATGAAACAAAGTTACTTTCTCTGTCCCTAGCTACAGGTATCCCAATGTATGCTTAAATCTTTTAAACTACGCGATTCTAATGCGTTTATTTTAAATAAATATAGTGCTTCAAGAGTAGGGTATTTGTGATACATGCATAATGTATGCGAGCAAGCCCGGGGCGGGTCGCTAGTCATTTATATATCTTACTACTTACTATATATAAATGTGAAGGTGTGAGTCTGGATGTTTGGATGTTGGGTACTCTTGCAGGCAAAAATTATTAATAAATGTATTCTAATCCCGGTTAAGCCCCGGGACGGAAATTACGCCAGTCAAAAACAAGGAGCACGACTAAGTAAAGACTAAAGTAAAACTAGCAGTGCTATATTAACATCGCCTTTTTACTTAAAATATAAACTCTCGACTCTTATATAAACGCATATTAATAATTCGTTATACTATTAAATTGTGTAATACTATGAAAGGGGCATTTAGGATTTTATAGAAACCGTGAAATCGTATCAGAAACTTTAATTTCACATTTGAGTAAACGTAAACAATATTCATTGTTGGGTGTCTAGACGTAGTGCCTATTTAGAATATTACTCCTAAATTGTCGGCGGCAGTCGGCACGTGCGCTTACCCAACATTATATCACAATTACACAGACAAGTAAAACACCACATTAAATAAACATTAATATTAATACAACAAAAACCAAAGCTCACTGTGGTTACGAAATGGTTGCTTGTTAAATGTAAGACTAAATTATGTTTATATTAATCAGGCTTGGCGGCGCGTAAATTATTCCGAGTACTGAGTTTTCATACGTAAATGTTATTTTTGTCGATTACAACGTAAAACATAACATAACATTAGATGCTTGCGTCGCGTCGTAGATTATGTTATTCAAAAGCAAATTACCATATTAATTTGAGCAGATCACGCTGCCTCGATAGACCATAAATTATGAGACAAATGACAACACCTCCAAAAGTACTGTATAATAGTGAGCTTTCACCACATTATCTAAGCATCTGGGCGCGAACAATAGCGCGCGCATGCGTAATGCGTTATCTGAAATCTACCTCTTACCACAGTCTGCACTCCTAATGAGGACCGCCGTTCTAATTCCAAGCTATGTACTAATTGAAGACTAACAAAAACGTGAACTTTGCGATCTAATTGGATATAATTGAATTTCTCTTCATATACGGTTATGATTTTGTTCACAGGTGCCCGGATACAGTGAAGCGTTTCTCGAATGATGAGGAGTAAACAGAGGAGGTGGGATAGTCTTTTTGGCGCGAACACGTTGCAACCAACAGGTAAATATTACGAGAATTCAATATTTTTCTTCTATTTCAGTCCTACTAAATTGTTATAAAACTTTACGTAACTCACAAAATTACAGGCAGTATTATATATGTGAATTAGTCACCTTTATTAAAAGTCGATGGAAATAATTGAAAATCAATTCAAACGAACACATTCTAATCGATTGCAGTGCAGTTAACACGGAGGAGATTCAATCAACATCGGAATGCATACGTTGTGTAAAGTTATAATTTGAATTCATATTTACAATTGCTACATTGAAATAAACTTGCCAGCCGCTGAGGTTCTGCTATTTACCGTGTAAAATACACTGACAGTCCGTTTCGAATCTTATATCACGGTTAAACCCATGAAAAACAACTTTGAACGCATTTGCACATTGTCATATCACGCCCTCGCAGGCCGTGTATATAATTTCACGATTTAAACGTCCCGTCGAAATATGTCTTGACGAAGAGAGCGATAAATAACAAACAAATTACATTGTTCTCTTGAACGTGCGACATTTGCATGTTCGAGAAATGTATGCATGTAGGAAGAGTTACGGTGCGAATGGCGATGGATTAAATGAGTTCACCAGCTATTCGAACATAACCTACGTACTCACTATGTAACCTTTTCGTTTAATTCAACATTTAGCACGCTCATGTGTCTTTTAACTTACGTATATGTGACAAAGACGTTAGTAAAAATAAGATCATTTAAACAAAAAGTTACGAACAAAATCTAGTATTCCGAATCTAAATTTAGCAACGTAGATAAGCGAATCATATAAAAACGAAATTTACTGTCACCTTAAAATATTATAGTATACAGAAAATTCCTTACCCAGGGGTCACGCATAACCAAAAGCAAAATGACTGAGCATATACCTACACTATTCTGCTGAATTGACCACGTGGGAAGATATTGTGAAATGAGATGGAATTACAACAAAGGAAACGTAGTAGACTAGACAGAGACATTTAACAAACGACATTACTCGTAACAACATTATTTACCGACCTTAAAGGGCAAGATTTAATATGTTTAACATCATTAGCCTTAAGTCTTAAGTACGTAATTCGGCGTAAAGAATGTCTTTACAGATTTCAGACGTTAATATCCAGTTTAATACACTTTTGATATTCCGTAATAGCGCAAATAAATGCCTAACATTTTATGTCTCTATAAAGCTTCAAAATAACACTGTTAATTCTACATGTGTACGTATAAAGAACGATGTAAATGGCTAATGGCATTGCTAAGAAAATTTACATTTAAAAAGCGTTTAACTTTTACGACAAATTTAATTCTTAATGCTTATAATAAACTTTATTTCAAAGAACATGCGACATATAACTCATGGGTAATTAGAGCTATTTTTCTTATTCCAGTTTAAAGAAGAATATGTTTGTAACCCAAGTTTTTTGAGTTTAATTTTAACAACGAATATAAATACTATTGAAAATGTTTGACTAACAGTTATTAATTATTATATATTTAAAGCAATTAGTTATAGAAAACATTTGGCACTATCAATTAATTGGTTGCCACTAATGTGTAAATGTAAATAATCCGGTGGCCATATTTGTTATTCGATATCATGTCGCGCCTTCGTGCGCGGGTTACTTTAACTGTTTAATATTTACAGAATGCGATATTACCTTATATGGTTTTCATATTCCATTCTTCCATTTATCTTAAATGAATTCGTGAACTCATGTAGTTGGTCACCAATGGTTGCAAGAATATCTCTGCGAAAAAAATAAAAATTCTCGTCACATAAATATATTAATAACATATTATATAATGTATTCGATATAGTAGCACTTGCATTGAATGATGATATCAGAAGTTATTTCAAAGAAACTTTTCCTTTATTTATGCCCTGACTCGACTGCAAAAGAAAGAATGCGGTTTGCGATTCTTATAGAAGACAATTTCGCGACTGATTGTTTCGTAGTACAATAATATTATAGTCAATATTGGAGCAACTGATATCTTTAATTTTGCACCCTATTTGAAAATAATTTATTTTCATCAGCGATTTTATCCGGTCCAATATTTAATTACCAAGTTAATAGGATCCGGTGCACTATATGTATAGTAAACTGGATTTATCATGTGACTATGTTAAAACAGCGGTTAAAATTATTAAATTCTATCACATTTACAAAGGGAATTGCTCTAAGGATATTATTTCTTTTGTAAAAACTAGTAGCTGACTCCAGATCAGTCTAACTCCTCTAGTATGCCTGCTCGTTTGCCCCTATTTTATAAAGAAATAAAATAGCATTGGAATCCCAAATTACCTTAACCTTTAAAAGCATAAGCAACATAACATCTTAAATACGCAATCGCAACATCAGCTAACCGTTTCTTATCAATAAATCTTCGCTACTACAATTACGTCTGCGATAATAAATGGCTGTCTTCAAAGTAGCTATTTGATATCAAAAATAAAAAAGTCCCGAGCGGTCAGGCAATTAACGTAGCGAGTTAACCAATAAATCGAGTGCGACGTGATTCGCGGCTGACGGCTGGTTTTAAGACCACTTAAAGGGACCTTTAGGATTATATCCACATCAGTGTTACATTCATTCGAGATTTTAGTTTATACCGTTCTATAACGTACCGGTTAATACTTGTATATACTTATGCTGTTTTGAACTATAATTCGATTGTAGGATATTTTGATATTAATAAGGGCTTTTGTATTTAATATGTAATTTAATTTTGATCGAATTATTTTTTTTGTTTTTAGACTGTATAAGCTAACGGAAGTTACGGTAGTCAAGTATTCAAGTATAAAGTTAGTTTGATTATGTAGATAGCTTCTATTTTTTTAAATATGGAAAAGTAGCTTTGTAATTTTTACTTACCAAACGAATTTTAAAATTCTTTCACCAATATTTAGCTACATTGTTCATACTTACAAAATAATGGAACTTAACTCGAAAAACATCGTAAAAACGGAATCGGATTTCACTTGGAAGAAACCATACGACAAAGACATTTGCTATATAATAGATTTTTTACGAAACAGACAAGGTATACTCGTAGCTTTATAATAAATGCCAATTGTGAATAGTGCTTGAGCACACAGTACGGCTTTCCTTTGGCACTTTGTTCTAGCTATCTACATCGTGACTGGCAGAACGTGTGTCGATATACGTGCTCACTAAAACAACTAATTAATAACCCAAGAATTTGTCTCTATCGCATTTACTTCATACTAAAATTTATCCGAGCTTTCTTTCTAAGTCACGAAAATATTTAGCACCAATCACGTATTCTGACTTGAAACACTTAACATTTACCTATTCAAAATTATGTCCAATTGAAGCCGAATAAATTACCAATCGTGCGATTGAATAAAAACTCGCCTAAATCAGTGTATCATTTAAATACGGTGTAAAAGGAAATCTCGATCCAATTAGTAGTTTTCGTCTTTATACGCCGCGAGGTAAAAAGCGGGTACAATTAAATATAGCGTTTTTGCTCCTCATTACTGGTTGTGCAAGCTCGTCTCTCGTCTCAGCGTGAGCCGCCTAAAATGTCCTTCCGTGTAACTGGTTGCCTATCCAATCCAAAGCGACTTGACCAGTTAGTTATACAACGTATAGGTTAATGGGGTATCAATATAACATAACGCCTTAGGTGCCAGCTATCTAAGATCGTAGCAGATATCGTAATGACTGTTTTAGGGTAGTATTGTTTGTTCAACTTATCGATTTGAAATTGATTGGCTTTTGTTTGTTTATTATTAAATTATAGTCTCGCTTTATAACGTTTTGTTAAACGAAGAATATTACATCATTGGTTTCGTAGTATTATTTTTGTAGCTATGATAAGAAAGCTGTTTGTTGTTTGAACACCTCAGTGTGATATGTAAATTTTAATAAAAAAAATTACACTTGCATTATAAACTTTCTGAGCTCACACGGTGTTAACAAATCGTCATAATATAAAACGTTGTGTTCGACACCGAATGTTAAATGTTCGTCAATTTGTCCAACGAAATACCCACGTTTATTAAGATTGTGATACACCCACGGCAGTATTAGTGAAAGTTTCATAACTGATTGACGTTCAGTTGTTTCGAACCGTCGAGCTTAATCCGACCGAGGTGTTACGTTACAATGCTTATGTAATGTACCTATATAAGGTCAATTTATAGGGAAATTGATAGCAAGGCGTTTTGTAGTTAATTGAAAAATATATGGAACGAGTTTACTAGGATTTATATAAACAATATGTTTAAGAAATTCATGCAGCAGAATTAGTTAGCAGGTAATCTTTTTTTTTTTTTTTTTTTATATAAAATAGGGGGCAAACGAGCATGCGAGCCTCCTTATGGTAAGTGGTCATCGCCGCCCATGAACACTCGCAGAGCTTGTCAACTCTGGAGTGGGTTGCCGACCTTTTAAAAAGATGTACGCTCTTTTCTTGAAGCACCCTAAGTCATAATTCATCGGAAATA
>DWAJ01000830.1:0-27591 GCA_018238005.1 Eurema mandarina
TCAGCCACATGCGTGCTCATCAACGCAGCTCTTAATAGATGTTAGTCGCCATGGCCGAAATCGGTCTGGAGGATATATACTTACTGTGCAAATTTTAATTTCATGTCAGCTACGGATAATTGACCGGAAAACGGATGCATTGGCGTTAAATTCATAAAAGCTTCAACGTCGCCATTGTTTGTCATTTTTAACCACTTTTCGTACGTTTGCGTATTTTTAAAGGCTGCCATAAATTGAGAATTATATGACTCAATCTCTCTGCTACCATCTGCAAGTAGAACGTTAAATATAAAAATAATATATTATTAAAAATTAGAAAGTCACATAATGTAAAAACCTGTTAAAATAAAAGTGTGTGATGATGTTTTAGCTCCTCAATATAAACAATATTTTTTATATTAACGAATGAGATTACAACAATGCTTCTAACATACACACACACACTTTTATATTATATAGATATATGAGATTATAATATAACATTTAACTGTCAAAAAATTATACACGTTAATACCTGGTAACAAAGATGTCCTTAATAAATATATTAAATAGCTAGAAAATTGATCTCGTATCCAAGCATCGCCTTGCGTAGAGCCGTGACGAACCACATGGTCTGCGAATCTAAGATCCTCTGTGCCCAATGCAAGCTGTCTTCTTAAAGTAATATCTGATGTTTCAATCCTCATCTCATTTAACTCCACAAGAACATCAAACAACTGTCGTTTTTGTTTGAAAAGTACATTAGATGCGCCAACAACGAATCCTTGCACGGCCGAATCTGACAGAAGATCTAAGTACTGAAGTGATAAGTATGGTAAACACAAGTAACCATCCTCAAATAATGGTAGTGGAAAACCGCATTCCGCTTGATCAATTTGCCCAGTTAGGTTGTACAACCCATCTACACTCATATCTCTAGCCATTGTGGGACTTTGCTGAGCTTCGTTCACTGATTTCTGTGACTTATACTTCTCTCCAATACTATGACATTTTTCTCTTACACCAGACAACTCTTGACGGTCACCCTCCCCAGTTAAAAGTGTTTCATCAAAACTCTGGTGGCTTATCCTATCTTTCTCATCCAAAAGATTTCCAGTCTCTTTAGGTGACAATTCTTCTACTAAACAGCTTCCATTAAAAATAGTTTCATTTGTTATTTCTGTATTTATGTTATCAACATTTACTTCTAATGCTGTGGGAATTGGCGATAACGGCCGTGAAAGACTGGAAAAAGATAATATTGCAAATGTATAAAATATAAATAGTAAAAAAATACAAAGTGTGTGTGGAAAGGATATATTTGCCACTATAATTTCCATCTAAATATCAGTACATGGACTATGAGTTTATTAGATAGAAGCTTATTTAAAATTACGACGACTCTATAAGTATTCTAAGATGTAAAAAATAGTATTGCATTAAATTAAAATTGATATTTTGTTCAAACTTACACAACATTAGCAGATCTGGAGAGTCCGTACTCCAGGCAGCGTGGCAATAGAGAAATGACAGTTAACAATGCTGTGGAAAGCTGACCAGCTGGGGATCCATATATAACAACTTTTCGGCCCAACAATAACAATTTAAATAATAATAACGCTTTGTGCCTCCAATTCTCTACTAGTCTTTGGACAGACAAACCTAAAAAAAAGATTATATTGTTATAAATTAAGAAAATAATGGAAAATAAATACACATCATATGAATAATATTGCTATATTTTAATTATTAATTTTATTTGTTTTGGTGAAAGGATCTAATTAAACACAATAGACATACTTTTAATTTTTATACAAAAATACATTCTCCAAGAATTTATAAATTTAACTCACTGCTGTAATTTTTAATACATTAATTATTATCTAAGTTAATCTGTTAAGTTTTGAATATAACCAGTATTATACAATTGCAGTGATTTTGTTAATACAATTTAAAATAAAAGTAAAAGAATTGTATTCTAATTACCTTCTAACATTTGATCAATTTGTACAGGACAACTATTAAGGTGTTTATATGCATCCTCAAGTAGTTTTGTTTGAGAAAAATCTCCTTGTAGGAACCAGGCACGAACAACCAGCTCCATTTTCACAGCCAACCGTCCAAAGAGTGGAGCACGACAGATTACACAAACACTTTTTTGTACAGAACTCCTTGTCATATCTTCTGTTTTTTGGACAACTTGCTGAAAAATATGATAACAATGTTATATTGATACACTGCGTATTATGTATAAAATTCGCACTTACATATTTTTAAATAGGATCAAAATATTTTTTATTTCTTACTTACAATCATTGTTTTTAATACTATCGTCCTTATCACTATAATACTAATTAATAAAGTTAATAAATGTCTCATACCTCGACAGGTATTTGGCGAAAACATGATATTCCATACACAGTTTGTGTTGGGTCAGTAATATCTGGCAAATTAAAGAATATTGTATCAGAAAGAAAGTTGTGTGATCCATCAGGTAGCGCTAGAGCAGGTAAATAGCGCCAAGCTGGTGGAAGCTCAGTTGGTTTTCCTGGCACTAATTCCGGGTAGCAATGCTCTACCTACAATGGAAAATAATTTTTAGTACTTCTAATTAATTTGGAAAATAAAAAATCAGATCATTATAACAATATCGATTAAGGATCGCAAAGACGCCTACCTGACATCCTTTTTTATGATGGAATCCTACTACGATGATGTTAAGTACAGGTTCATTAATAAAAGCCATAATTTAAATATTATTTATCCTGGATATAAACATATTACTATAAATAACAAGCATTATAATTAACTAAGAATTTGGTGTATGAATTTTGGATAAGTTTACCAAAATTCGCACAGCGCACTGAAATTGAATCACAAATCACAATTTGGAATTACTGACAACTGACAAGTGACATTTGACGTATTTATGACAGATACATAATGGGATTTGGAAAACTTTTTAATTTTTTAATAATATAAACTTGAAATAGTAAATATCAATAGAAAAGATATAATCCGTGTTACTTTTGAAAAAAAATTAAATTGTAGTATTTGCAGCCTTCAGGGAATAGTTAGTCGTTTAAAACTTTTATTATTTCCTACTAGTATGATATTATGCTTGCTAAAAAAAAAATAAGCATTTTTAATGGCATGTTTATAAAATAATTGATCAATTCTTCAAGACACCTATTAAGTAAGTAATTACTTATTATTCCATATTCAATTCCTTCATAAATAACCAGTATGATCATTATTTTTATGTTTTTTATTTCTAGTAACATCACTTTAAGTTTACCATAGACTATTGTCTGAAACATTAACCATAGACAATTTTTGATTTCGTAAAATATTGTGATCAAATGCGTTTTTTTTTACTATTCTTTTATTTTGTCAATGACTGTTATTTAAACAAAATAATTGTTTTTACTTTCGCGTGTGATCACATATTAAGGATTTTGGTCTTCAAAATGAAGGGTCAAGTTAAATAGTTAAACTTTCTCAAAAATATCAAAGTACTTGCATAAGTATAGTAGGTCAGTGTTTACTGTTTATTCGTGTAGTAAATGCGTCGCCATTTTCGCACTTATTGCACTTATTCGGTAATTCGTGTAATTAATGTAAATTGTGGTTTAGAACTTATTTGTAATCAGTGGTTTAATAAGACTTTATAATTACACTTAAAGCTGCCGTGTATATCCTAAAATGTCTGGAAATTTGTGAGGAAGTGTTCTTCTAAGAGGTTAGAAATGATTTGTTTTATTATTTGCAACTTTGAATATGATTTTGTGATGTCGTATGAACATCTGTTAATGCTTTTCGCTATAAATATGCTATAAGATAGAGTAATCTTTTTGCGATGTGTAATGTTTATTGGGCCAGAAAAATGATATCCAAAGTAAATAAAAATATTTTAAAATACGCAAAGTTAAATCCTCTTCTATTTATAAATATATTTGAACCAAACTTTTACATTTCTAAGCTACCCTAGGGTTGATTAAAGTTTACACTTTACATGTATGCTACCCTAACATTAATACAATTTGACATATTATGTATAGGGTTAGGGTACAAATTTTAATTCCAAACAGTTACTTTTCAATCTATGATACATACTTTTACTTTGATATCTTGCATATTTCTAAAGAAGGATAGATAATTGATAATTAAATTGATTGTATGAAATCTATTACTAATACTATCAAATTTATTCTGTTTTTAATTTATTTATATTTTGTTTTAGTATTCAATGGATGACTCATTAGAACTGCAGGCATGACAGAAAAGATTCTATACCCAGGTAAGAAAACAATGAATAATATTATTATTACAATAGGTATTAATATCTTTTACTATTTGATACAACCACAAAAAACAAATCTTTTAGGAAAATATTGGATTTCTAGCAATAAATAAAAATATTCTAATGTCTATAAGAATAATATTACTGGTTAATTTTTTTAATCTTCAAAAGTATTTCTAACATTATGATCAAGAAGCAGCATTCACTATTTTAAATAGGTAGATAGTTAAATAATTTTCAATGAATTCCATAAAAATAATAACCTACTAGGTTCTTTATAAAAAACCTAATAGGTATATTTAAAATTTTCCTTTAATTTTATTTTCTTAAACCAAGGTCAACATGGTAACTTAATGGTAACCAATACTTTGAGGATTTTTTTTTTATGCACTTTTATATTTTATGTAAATCTCTATTATTTAATGTAGATACATATTTAAATTAATTTATTATTTGATTAATTTTTATACTTCTTTCTTAATATCCTTGACAAGTTATATTTACGTTTTTCAAGTTCGTATAAATATTACATTTTACGTACATTATTTCACTCTCCATTAATCTTATTTTTAAAACATATTTTTTCGTTTTTATTTTCTTTAAAACCGTCAGAATTAACGGCGCAAATAAAAAGAAACATTCAAGGTTAAGCATAGTACGTATAATGATGACTGTAGCAAATATTGGTCGATAATTGGGTATCGTGTGTAAACGAGAAAGCGAGCGTTGTGTTCTCGTCCGCAGACAATAAAACGAACAATGCATCGGCTTAAACTACTGTACGAATGCCACGTAGGATCTGGTAACAAACACACAGCTTATAATGATTTCAGTTTAACCGTGCTGTAGTCTAGCGTACGTGTATACTGTATACGTATAGACTGCGTCGCATAATCGTGTGAGAAATGAGAAGTCTTAGGAATTTAACCCGTAACGCTTATATGTATACCGGTCTTGTTTACCGTGTGCATGTGCATTGGTTGACGCACCGCCGTTGAATCTTTGTACATATACTCCCCGAGGAGAACGCGGCTACATGTAAAAGTAGCACATAAAGCGGGGATCAATGTTGGATATTGACTACTATCGAGAGCCGCAGTGTCCCAGACAAAGTTCTAGATATCTGCTTTGTATAAAATGATGTAACTCGGAATAGACACCCGTAACGAGATAATCGTAAAGTCGTATTTTGTGATGATATATTTTTACACGTGCACCTAAGTATTAAGGAGACTTGTTTTGAATACTTTTCTTATTAAGGCACGAAAGTTACAAATATCAACTGATGCTTTATTTGGAGTACAAAAATCTTTATTCTTTAATACCGCACATGCGCACCCTCGTGGCCTTGATGTTTAGTGACATCTCGAATAGGAACAACGTATTACATAACCCAACCGTGCTATATAGTTATAATAAATCCAGTATTTGTATTTTCTATAAATGTTCAAATGGGTATTTTTGTAGCATAGGAAAGAAAATTTACTCCTCATAGGATTGTCTATATGTATTTGACTACATATATTATACGCGGCTCTTTATTATAAAAATGCCAGATACTTTGCCTTTTGTCAATTGAAAACTTGGTCTTCTGCCATATAGGAAAAACAACGAACCTACGTAAGAAAGTAGAATAGGTATAATATGAAACTAATTTTATTTTCCTATTAGAAATTGAATATATCATCGTAATCCTGTAATTGTGAACAGAAGTAGTCATAAAACAAATGCGATGTTATAAATCAAAAGAGGGCCAGTGAACTGGACCTAGTGCCGATCTACGAGTGCGAGTGAAACCTTGCTTGCTCGAGTTCAATGAACTATTCATTTTGCTGCATCTGTTGCAAATACTCTGGCGCGCATCGCTGTTGCCACCAATTCTGTCGGGTACACTGTATACGCGGCTTTTCGCTGTTTAACCAAGTGAAAAAGTAGTTTGCGCTGTTAAGAAACTAAGAGCGAGGCTGATTTGCCAATAGAAAGTTGATGTTGGATGCCGCAGTTTCACTGTTAGATTTTATTAAAAATAATCATGCGAACTAACTGCAGGGCTTTGGCAACCGTTACTGTTACTGTTATAAACTATTTATATCTTCTATGTTGTAATTTACAAACATTGTATTTGTATTTGATATATTTTACTATCACAAATTATTCTTATGCGTAGTTTTAGCATGATACTCTTACTTCTAACACGTAGACAGGCAGTAAGTATATCACAGACCTTTTAGACCTGACATTATAACGGTAAAACCGAGATTGCTTGGTTTAATTTAATTATTCACATACACGTTAGGTATCGGGATGTAAGTTGAACCTAAATGACAGTTGCCCTGCGTATGAATAGATGTCATTAGTAAAATATTTCGTTATTATCCTTGATTGAATATCAAGGATAATAACGAAATGTTATATGATGAGGACTTATGTATTCCATAAATTGTATGTTATGGTTTAAACTCTAAATATATTTTCTTAAAAAATAAATCGATCAAGTTGATCGTAGCAAAACTCCTTCTAGGGCTACAAAATAAACCGGACAAGCACGAGCTGGACTCGCCTACAATGTGCACATCTAGCCCGTTCATTTGATACCCCATTCGACCCAAGCTTTAATTTGAAATTTACCCTTTCGACGAACAAACCTAATCTAGACTTACGAAAAGAAGTGACCAGAGTCCAGACAGAAAAGAAGTGTTCTTAGTCTGTTATACCTTTTAGACCCGAGGTAATTTGTAATATTATACGAAATACGTTACTGTGTGTGAAAAATTCGATCGATTTTGGTTAGTATTACCCTCTCAGTTACTTATGTTAAGGAGCTTAGTTTTAAAGTTTAAATTTATTATTACACTAGCTGTTGCTCGCGACTTCGTCCCCGTCGGATCTATTTCTATTAATATGTTATAGTGAGTCAATATTAGAAGACAGACATATACTGTCGCGAACTTTTTTTCGATCATTTAAAGAGGAATCATTCTTTCATTCATATTTCTTGGTATCTTGAACCGTTTTCGCAGCGCACGCAAAGGAAGCCCTCAAAGATGAATAATTTTCCCCGTTTTTTCCAAATTTTCCACTATATCTTCGCTCCTATTAGTCGCAGCGTGATGTTATGTAGCCTAAAGCCTTCCTCGATAAATTTTCTATTCAATAAAAAATAATTTTTCAATTCGAAGTAGTAGTTCCTGAGATTAGCGCGTTCAAACAAACAAACAAACTCTTCAGATTTATATATTAAGTATAGATTTGTTTATGTAAACAAACTATTCAGAGAATCCCTTGATTAAAAGCTGTTGGACACTGTTAAGATCGTTGTTACTACTGTTGTGCAGATGTATAATAGAAAAAAACATTTATTTTTCGACCATGAAAAATCTTTGCAATATAAGTTTAATAAGTATCCGCACTCTGCGGTTTTACCCGCGTAGTTTCCCTTCCCGTGGCAACACCAGGATAAACGTATGCTACGTATTAATACAGGATCTAATAATACTCATTTTAATAAACTTGCAATTTTTGCGCGAGGGTAACAAGTATCCATACAATCATACGCGTCCATACATCCTTAATTTTTTTTTGCATTTATAGTAAAAGTAAAGATTTATATGCAAACATATTTCGTATGTATTATTTCACGCCCTAAACGCCTTTAACATATACAAATATATACGTGGTAAATATATTTTTATTGGTAAATGCTTGGTAAAATCCGTTGATTACATCCATAGAATGCCCCCAACAACTGAAAAAAGTCGCATTATGGCTTCGTAACATTCACCTAAGTCCCGGTTAACAAAACACCTAATAAAATATCGAAATATACTGAATCAGGTTATACGAGGATGGTAGAGTTATACCATTGGGCAAGTCCAGTAATCTGTATTATTTTTATCTTATCTTTATAATGATAGTAAAGTTTGTCGGGTTGAAGGGGGTAATCTCAGCGCATTGAAAACTCATCAACCAAAACTAAATTATTTGTGATTGTCCAAACGTAATGATATATTAAAACATATAGATTAACTCGTTGAGACCTGCGATCTGAAACAGAAGCCGTGCCCAGGGCTAGTTTGAAACAAATTACAGTTTGTTAGATGTAAATTTTTATTACTATGTATATATTTTTTATATTCTCTCTCCCTCTATAAAAACCATATAAACGAACTTATATTTTAATACATATACATACATTCAATAATCTAAATTGGTTACAATTTATAAATCTTCCGTGAAATACTTAATGTACAATCGTGGTATCGATTTCTCACCCAATAACGCTGTACAACTCAAGAGAACGGAATGCGCAGTATATATGTAAATACCTACTTCAGTTAATGAACCTTTTTGATATATATATTTTTAAAGGTCTAGCCAAAAATAATACCTTTAAAATATAGCTTATGCTTCTCGAAAATTATGAGATATAGCTGCGAAGAATCGCGTGAATCTTACATTTTGTCCGTGGCGTTTGGAATGATTTGACTGAGAATGTAAAAACTTAGTGTCGACACAGAGGGCAGGGAAAGATCTGGGTGTTTTAGGGGTGCGGTCGGTGGAATGAGGGAGTTATATAGTGACGCGATCACGTGTACATTTTGCAGCCTGTATTGATCCTGTCGTCTTTTTCTTGTTAAATGCGGCGGCTCTGCGTGATTTCCGACAATTTTCAACCCTTATTAACCACTAAAGGTAGAGCTCACAAGTGTGATACCAAATGAAAATTTGCCCGGTTTACTTCATTACGTAATAAATTAATGTTATATTTTCAGTTTTGTAGGTAATGAGTAGCAGATTAAGCTTCAAAGCGCTCGCAATATTTAATGCAGACGTAAATAGGTTGTCTTGTTTATAGAAGCTATTTATAAATAACATCTTGTCCGTCTGATATCATTTTTTTCCATTAGTCGGACATATTTAAAAGTAATACAATTTGAAGTTATGGAATATAAAGGTACAATGAAGCGTGTAGCGATCACAGTATTGTTGGTATGAAGCAGGTGGCGGCGGATCTCTCCAGAGTCCGATAACAGTGTTGTGGCGCTCCGCTGCGAACTGTGTTCCCGTTTTGGGTGCGTGCCATTATTCCTTTGCTCTTTTATTTTTGTTCAACCAGTTTCAGAATTTGGTTCTTCAAAAATATAGGTATATATCCTTCAAATTTCGTCAACCTAAATTCTTTATTAGCAAAATTTATATTACGCTTTCGTTAAAGTGTACCTAACTCATGTAACATGTTGTACCTATTTCATTTTAATTTCATTTTTCAAAAAAAAATTAAATTGGAATTCTACAAGGTCTTGAACTTTTATTTTTCTTCAGCTTCAAGTTTTAAGCTTTAGTAAATTATTTAATTTTAAAACAAGCTTAATGTGGTATGGTGTCATATTTATTGTTTATTTCGTCAAAATCATTGATCCAGCATATAGAATAACGAATGGATTGTTTACACAATACAGATGTAGGTACATCTAACTCTGAAAAGTATAATAATAGATCTAGAACATTTAAAAGGTGAACAAGATTTAAGATAGCATGCGTGCGCTCTATTTTGGTCGCGGTGGCACACTCGAGTGCTAATCGCCGCGTCACGTGGCCATCGCCGCGGCCGGAAGGACGAGGGGTGAGGACTCGCGGGCGAGGTAGGGACGTCGGAATGCAGTCACCACCGGCACCGCTCGATGCATGCTTCGCCGATTGATTGTCCAACTTCTTTATACGCTACCATTTCAACATTCAATTCGCAAAACTCGTTCTACTGTGTTTGATAAAGCATCCAACGTCATGAGAATTCAAATTCATCCATCCATGCTGATTTTATTTTGATACTCCTAAGTTAAATGATCTGATCGAGTTTCATAATAGACAGTTGCAAACATTGCCAAATATTAATACAAATACTCTGCTCTCGATTGCCTTTCATTTAGTGTAGAGTTGTGATGTTGAACACTTATTACATACATATGTAGAGCGCGTTAGGATGAAATTGTGGAGTACAGGCAAGTAATTGCAGCGCGCGGATTGCAGGCGATCGCCCCTCGCCCCGCTCGGGCGCCCCGCACTTGAACACCGTAAGTAAACAGTCTGGTGTTTATCCGCGTCTCGCTCACACCGACCGCGTCGCGTCGCGCTTCTGAGGTGCACTCGCTGTTCCTATTATTTTCGTGACGGGTATTGCGCCGAAGCCGATTCCCGCATCCTCGCCCCGAGACGTGAAGTCCGGTCTCGCGGTGGAGGCGGCGGCGGTGGCGGCCGCTCGCATCGCACGTTAGTCCACGCCCGCAGCCGACTGTCCCATCGGATCGCGCCTAGTGAAACGTTGTTGTTAGGTCATCTCTGTCACTTGATCGGAAACGAAAATGCGTCACGTTCGGTGGAAATCAAATTATGTGCGCCACGATACCGTTCGTAGTGACTAGTGAAGGACGATAATAATAATAACTAATAGGAAAGTTGTGTTGTCGGTGTTGATGACAGTGTGGGGTTGTGTACATACTTGGTGTGCGGATTCTACACGTGACTGTGGATGGGGATAGGAGTGGTATTGGAAGATGCATTTCAAAGAGTCGTTTGCGATGAGCGATCGTCCGAACGAGCGCGGCCGCCGCAACTCTCGCTGCAAGGGTGGGTGTATACTGTATGCAATGACAGCTCTTATTACTTTTAACAACTTTTACGAATAAGTTTCACTAGCGACCATTACTTTTACTCTCAGGATATTGTTTTATTTAGAATTCTAACTACACTAAAGCCAAATGAATGGAGACTCAAACTTCTCGTTATGTAATTAAAATACTTATTAAATATTGCTATCCTGCAAAGTTCGTTCCATTGGTCATCGATTTTACAAATGAGAACGGTTTTATGATGCCAATTTTGTTTTCGAGCGTTTAACCTTGAAATATGTATGTGGCACGACTAAGATACCATATAGCTAATTTGACATGACTTTTTTTTGTTTTTAAAAGATAACGCGTTCTAGTGCTAATTAAGTTTAATGTTTATACATATACGCGAACAAATGCGAAGAGCCCATTTCGTGTCGTTATAATTTGCTCTACATTTATGGCGTTTTGTGCAGATGTTTAATCAGCTGTTTTGTTAGTTTTTTTCGATATTCCTCTATACGTCATTTCTTATGGTATGTAAGTAAATTGACATCATATTACCATTCTGGTAAATTTAGATCTAAAAAAGTATAAGCATTAAATTTACTTAATTTGATAAACAGTGCGGTATTTTTTTCTAATTTGAACTCTATAGTTTATAATATAATCAATCGATATACCTTTTTAAATTTAAATGACATTTTTTTATTAAGTATAATAAAAAAAGTTAATTAAAAGATTAATGATGTTATATTTTTTAATAATTATTTTTTAATTTAATTTAATTATTATTTATTGGATTACCAAGATAAAATTATTTTCTAGTTGATGATAAACGTGTTAGTTTTGGAAGCTAGTTAATTTTGAAATGATTATAATATTAAAATAAAGGATAAAATCACGTAAGTAGATCCGATTCGGCAATGATAGTCGGATCATTGTAGGCCTCGGAATACGCTACGGAGGTGTAAGGGGTGTGGGGACACAGCGGATGGAGGTGAGATCATAGTGGCGAGTGGCCTGGGGTGGCGATCAATATGTACATTGAACATATATACATATCTATACACATACCTATATAAATAACCGCACCTAACTTCTCTCAACTCGTCCGTCTGCTCCAGATACTGCGCCAATAGCCCGCAATCTAATGCGTTAATTTAGTCAATTAATTGACAAAAAGTATTTTGTCATACTTTTTGTCAATTAATTTTCAAAAGAAATCGCATTCATATAGGTAGGTAAATGTACAATGTATGTAGTTACCAAGATCTGAATAAGACTTTATTTCGTTTTAGAAAAAGTTAGTTGGAAAAATTAATTTGTCGATACCATTC
Organism: Eurema mandarina; assembly: GCA_018238005.1. NCBI lineage: Eukaryota > Metazoa > Arthropoda > Insecta > Lepidoptera > Pieridae > Eurema > Eurema mandarina. Next base: position 12,228 of record DWAJ01000830.1, read on the forward strand.
TTCATGTTTCATATATTTGAGTAAAAAATACTTTTCTATTACTTTAAAAAAGATATCATAATATAGTATTTATAACAGCGATATAAGTAACATGTTTAATAGTTACAGAAATGAAGTGTTTAAATAAATATTTATTGATGATAATAATACTAGGCATGCCTCGCGATCTCTTCTGTAAACGAGAGTATTAGCGTAATTTAATGAAATAAGGCTTCCCCATGAATAATATACAGCTGTCATATAAACAGATTTTTTAATTACATATTTTTAAATAAACAAGAAAAATATTTGACAATATTACTTACTTACGAACGACGCGGCTAATAAAATTTAAAATAAAAAGAAAACCTGGTGGGCAAAATATTATGGACACTTTTTAACAATATATTATTTGACAATTCATTCACTTAGAAATAAAAATAAAAAATCTCTTCTGAAAGCATAATTTAATTAAATTATATTATATTATGGCTAATGCATTTAATAGAAATAAAAAAATGGAATAAAAGTTATATTTTAGCATTAAAACTAGCCTGTGCTACGGGCTAATGCAAAATATTTAAAACAACAAGCTATAACTTCAAAAATATAATAAGAATCGAAAGTTATTATGTAATCGTTCATCATACGGTTGTTGTAACGGTTTGTTGAAGGAAACAGTACAATAAATTCATTCCAATATAAAAACAATATCTACATTGCGTAAAACTACTGTTTTGCTTGCAAGTTGCAACATCACAAAATCATTTTTCTTTTTACACGGATCCTATCTTTAGGTTGATATGAAGGTAAAAAACATCCTTATCGATAAATTCCATCAGATAAAAATATTACTGCATGGTTAGACCATTTTAAAATCTACTAAATTATGGACACGATTAATAAAATTAATTAATTGGGTTTTATAATGTCGCTGCTATACGTGTATCGAAACGTCCAAAATGGAAACCTATTTAAAAGCAGAAACTATAATTTACAAATTCATCTCTATTTAATTTAAGTGTCAATAGTGTGATTTATGGCTTGACCACAATTATAATAGTCCTTACGTATAAAAATAATATAGTGGGACTGTTTCAATTAAATATAAATAACATATAACAAGCATTTATGGCTTGGCTAAGCGTTTAGTGATTCGAACTTGATTATAAGTAGAGATGTTAGAAAAACATGTAGTCTGTACTTTGTATGTAGTATAAATATTGTAGGTAGCCCATCTTAATTAAGTGTAAAGCTAAAGCGAGATAAACCTGACAAGGGTTCTGCTATTCTATTTTAAAAGTCCTGCACAGACACAATATTAAAAATGAATATTGTAATGGTATGTTTGTATGGCAGGCGCTGGCGTCAAGATGGAGCATTTCCAGGCGGCGCTGGATCCTCGCAAGCAGGAGCTGCTGGAGGCTCGCTTTCTAGGCGCCAAGGTCAGCCAACTCAATCCATATTAGATGATTTAGCTAACAATTTTAACGACACAAACTATAGAAAATAATCCAGCATTTAAACCTATACCTAATAGCCTTGAATTTGTACACAACGTATCGTTTATAGCCTAAAAATAATATAGTTACCTCGACCTTAAGCCTATTGAAGCGGTATGAGTAACTCTTATTAAAATATTATGTTGATATAGGTTATATAGAAGGTGATGGGAAGAAAGTAGCCAAACATTTTATATATTCTTAATCGAATAGTGTAATAAAAAAGTCTTTAATATTTAAACAAGCTGTCTGTAAATTTAAGCATCATTAAAACTCGAAGCAAATAATTGGCGTCGGTTCTCGCGTCGATTTTTACAATTGATTCTTTTGTTCTCTCGACATTTCCTGCGTTGGCTGGTTCGGTTTATCGGTATCGTGGAGACGTTGCTATGTATCATTGGGCTACGACACCGCAAAACAAGCTCACGCTTACGTGTACAAAAGAAAATGGCGGCGCATCGCGACTGTATACATAGGAATGGAAAACAAGTATTCGCGATTGTTGTGTGTTAATTATGTATTTGTATGATGACCTATCACCAAGTTATTTTTAGGGTGTGAATTCGGGACAATACACGTTGCGCAAATCGTATTCGTTTCTTTCTATAATTCGACTTTTTTCGAATAATTTTATATAAATAAGCTTTTCCTTGTTGGATTATTGTATTTATCTAAATGTTAAACAATCACTAGTATAATTTCAAAACAATTTTACTATAGGTTCTAAGATTAATAGTCTGTATTGCTTTAGTAACATTTAAATTGTTTCTCTTTAAATAAAATATAAAACTAATATAACATTGATCAGTGTAACAAGTAAACGCCGGCATATCAAACCTCTGGCAAAACATAACCAGTCTTATCGCCTCTTTCTCTGCCGTGTCGCATGCTTATAAATTAATGTTCATTGTGTGTATATACTTGAAATAAGTATATAGTGATCTCAGCCAAGTGATGTGGTAGGATATGTAATTCCATTATGTGGCTCGCCTCCGTTCGTCTACCCTGCCCCCGTCGCACCTCAGGCCCCTCTCCTGCCCTATTGACGCGTCGTTTTATCGCGCCAGAGCATTGCTTCTATACGCCGAGTTTAGAAACTTATTCAAATAAGGTACCTAGTCCATTCGTTGTTATTATTGGACATTAGTAATCGTGCCATTATACTGAAGTACATTTATTTATTCTTATTATAAGGTAAAATCTTTAAAACTTAAAAGTAATGCACATTTGTAATTTCACGATTGATAAGTTATTATTAGCGTGTTAGGTATGCGAAACTATACATTATTTCGTCAGTTAACAAGATGGCGGACGGACACAAATAGTTTGCCGGTAAATGTACGTCGGTGTCTTGCCTTATCAGCGTACCTTACAAACGGATTGGAGCTCGCCGCCTGACTAAACGGAATCGGGGCGTCAAATTACATATCTGTCAATTTAAATATTTGTAGTATTTTTAAAACTAAATAGGACTAGATATAAACAACAGTAATTAGCTAATAAACTAAATGACGACAGTATACAGATTTAATTCCCTTTTAATGGGATTTTACACTGAGCGCCTTGATCGCGTGTTTGCAGGTGAACGCAGGGGCGATACTAGTAGAAAGCCAGCGCGTGTCCGACTTTAAAGCGGTGAGTTATTTTTCGTTCGTTAATGTGCTCTTGCTCTACATACAAATTTCATTATTAGGTACCACGGAAATAATCTCTCACGATGTAGATAGCGATCCACGTATTGTAAATACAATGGTTAGAATGATGACATCCTCTAATAATGCATAAATAGGTAGGTATAATTCAACGTTTACGTCTGGGCGCCGTATCGTCGGTCACCTTGATATCAATTAGGTTCTTACGCGGAGTGAAATCAATACTTATTTTTACTGCAAAGTGGGAATTACTCGAGTTCTTCTTTTAGAAAGGCTATACAAATTATGTTCGAGATATTTACGTATTTACTTAGTTGTATCATTAGTAATGATTTCTATTAATAGCGTTTTTTCTTCGACCTACATAATAAGTGATGCATAGTTCCTAAAGCACATGTCATTAAAGTAAATGTGAGTTTATTAGGCTTATTTTTATTATGGTGTGAAGTGTGAAGTGTGTGCCGGTGCGGGCGACCTCGTCTGGTGCGAGTCGCTCGAGCCAGCACTTGCGATCTAGCGATGGGGTCAGCGACACTGTCGCGACTCGCGTCGAGTGCCGCGCGCCGAGCTCCCTGGCCCCGCGACTCGCTATTTATCACCATTTTGTTTCCATTCCGAATGCCATCACGAGTATGTGCATGTTGTTGCAAAACAATATTAATCTCCATAGGGCTTGCGTTGCACATCGCACTAAATGTTTAATTGGAACCTAAGAAATAAAATCTAATGTCTCATGTTAGAATGGTTAAGCAATCAATTTATTTTATTCTGTACTTATTTACAATTTTTCATGAAAATAACTAAATTGTCCTGAATTGAAAGAAATTCGTGTGATGCATTAAATCTGTGCATTAAAATTATTATTAGTATTTATGTAATGTATGTAGAAGGAAGGTGTGGTGTGAACTGTTACATTATCAAAACAAAACTGTGTAATATAGTCGACGCCTTTTAGGACATGTTAACAGATCGCGAGGCCTTGTTTAGTACTTTAGCGATGCTAATAAGCTGTAAAGAGTGAAAGAGATATAGGTAGAGCGCACGGTTAAGTCAGACGGTTTGCACATTCTACACGAAGGGAAATTATAATATGGCGCACTCGGCCTCGCCCCGCCTCACCTACAATGTGCCGACAAAACTCATTCCACTGGTTGCTTAGCCGTTCGGTTCCGCAGTTATTTTTACACAATCCGACCTTTCGCACCGATCGCACCGCACTCCAGCATTTGATCTACGCAAGACGCACTCACTGAAATCGGTAGATACATTCACTGCAAATGCACATACTATCCTCATATCTTTTGTCGTCGTCGCATCGTCAATATTATCAAATAATATTGTTTACGTTATTACAAAACACGTCTGGCTAAAATAATGGCATAGAGTTAATACGTCTACGCGCGCCCGTTGCCGCGGAGGCAATGAACGCGCGCGGCGCGAGGCAGGGACGGCGGCTGCGGCGGCGGGCGCCGGGCCGCCTGTCATGCGTCAGCTGAGCGTCACGCCGCGACATTGCAAGGTCTGCCCGTACTGCCTCGCACCACGCCTGACCCACTGCGCTTCGATCCCATCCCATCATCACACACCGCTCGGGTTTCCACTCTATTATTACAAAAAATAATATCTAATATTTAAGCCCTCCAGTACTTAACAAGTTAACAAAATTCACATCTACTTTGGCTAAGAATGAAAGGTAAAGAATACGTTCGCCTCACTTTTTATACGGCAATAAATAGAGCGTTGAAGCGACCAGTTTTCCGTGAAGCGGCACACCGCACATCATATTTTGTTGTGAATGGATCGTAGCGCATGCTCGTTTTGTACGTTTATGCCGTTGTTATAAGACAGCCGTTTTGTTGAGTATAAAAATATTTGCGTGCTACATTAAAAAAAACCATTGACGCACGCACTTCGCTTTGTTAGAATCAATTTCTGTACTGATTACTTACTGGGTAGAGATAACAAATTCACGTGAGATATGTATAATGCGTTATCTGTGCTTACGTTTTATGCCTGTCATTTATACATGTATAAAATAAATATAAAATGTAGTAATAAGTATATTATTTGTTGTAGTTCAATAGTCTCCGTTTGCAACGCGTATCACACAGACTGAATTTAGCTTATAATGATCGTCTCGAGTCACGACGGACTATTGGATATATACATAGTACCTAAATAGGTCACAATAATTAAAAATTAATTTCGCAAACTCTAACTCTGCAATTTCAAACAATATTTGTAGGTATATTTTATACAACGGATGTTATAACAGATGAGAGCGGATGAGAATTGTACAAGGAGACGGACAGGCACTAGAAATAATCAATAGTGCAGAGTCGGGTTCGAATCTCGTGGCGCGTTGTTGGCATTGCACCCTTGCGGGTGAAGTTGCGCTGAGCTCTGCCCTCCACACCACCACCCCCTCCCCCCCGCCCCGCCTCCCGTCCCGTCTCCCCGCACGACACCCTCCGCACCCCTCGCACTAGAAAATTGGGTTAAACAGCACGCGGCTCTATACCGCACCGGAAGAGGGGATTTTGGGCCCCGCAGAACTGCGCTTCTACAATGAATGCGGGACAAGATGTGACTGAGTATTGATTGTCTTCACAGCATAGTACCTATTTCCTACGTCGCAATAGGTGCACGAATGATGTATAATCTCGTAATTGTATGGATATATATAATGTGGTTGTGCTAATAATAAATAAATAAATAAATAAATAAATAAATAAATGCACGCTGCAAACGGCTTTGTATAATGTTTCTAAAAAGCTAGTGATGATACATGAATTATGCGTGGTTAAAATTTATTATAAAGATATGATAACATTACAAATCCATTTAGAAATAATGACACGCATAGTATACATTTATAAATAAATTATAATAAGAAGCTTTAAACATACTATGACACGGTAGCCTAAGCATATACATACAATTCAAAAAGTTGCTTTCGGCTGTCTGACTGCCCGTTTTTATGTTTAGATTTTAAAAACTACGAAACAGATTTTAATGATGTTTAAGACAAGTTTATTTGTTTAATACATACATAATATAAGATACCGGAGCGGGTCACTAGATATAGATATTTAGTGAAAATTTATTTTGAAACAAGTTTTATAATTACGATATAAACCTAGTAACGCGTTATATACGAAGTATAGATAGATGTCTTTGTTGCTTATCTAAACTCATAACAAAGATACATTATCGGCACGCCGGCTAGTCGTATTTAAATATCGATACGAAAAGCCTGCATAAAAACATACAGGTATGTTATGTGCTAACATTGGTTGCCAGCTCGCTAACTTTCCATTTGCCTGATGCTAGTTGAACTAAAAATAGATTTACAATAACTTCTGCGCCACAAATCATTGTTCGTTACATGCGTGATCGTAATTAATATACTTGAAGGAAACATATGTGTCGTATTCTTCCATATACTAAACATGGCCTTCACAAGTTATATGTTATAGATAATTTGCGGGAATCGATTTTATAACTCGTAAACGTTAAAAATATTTGCATACAAAAACTTTTTCGTACTACCAAGCACAAACGCTTATCGTAGTTTTTTCCTTATCGCTGCTTTATTTGAATCGAAATATTTTCGGTAGTCTAGTTAAAGTTTTGCCGTTATTTCAATGCGCATGTACTCAATAATATTGAGCATATCACCTTGAATTGATAGTAGAGGAAAGGATTTGGTTTCAATTTAGTTTGTGTGTGTACCTAGAGACTTAATGCACACCAATCTCTCATATAGGTCTAATATTATATTATTTTTTGTACAATTAAAAACTGCCCTTTTTTAATTAAATTGCATAGAGTGATATGTCTGCTTAGTAACTAGAATGTTTGATGTTTTTTTTTGTAAAATCATAAAATGTCTTTGTTGGCGAAACCGGATTGCCGTTATAAAGGAATGCCGCAGTTACCTGCTCACTTCGCAGTCACAATTCACAACTTCAAATCGCATCTAAATTTTATTTCATTGGAAAATTCTGGTTAGAGGCACTTCTTTTACAAACCTCATATATATATTTATGCCCATAATAAAAAACAATAGTTTTAATGTGACGTATTGTTATCAGATTGTTAACGTATCCTATTAATTTCGAATTAATTAAAGATTAAATACCTTATATATAGATTACGATAACCCCTGTGTTTCTCTTAAAAACTGATTGTCGCGAGTTAAAGTAAATAATCTATTTATCATTAAGTTCAAAATATCAATAATATACATATAATTCTTAATTATTTTAAATATTGTACTGAGGTTTATAATGTATATAATGTATCTTTAAAATATTTTTGTAATGTACGTACAACTATTTAAGTTTAGTTAAATTTTGTTCATAAATGAGTTATTTATTAATAATATAATTCCGAGCTTAATTTGCACCGCGAAAGTAAGTATGTAATATAGATTTCGCATCTCATGTCTGTTGATATGTATAATTGTGTAGTTAAATTCGCCGCACAAACGCCTACGTAACGTTAGCACGTCCAGTAAGCAGTTTGTTGTGGGGCACGAGCGCCGATATCACGTACTCGTTCACCGCAGGTCGGTGGCACTCCGCCCCCCACCCGCTGTTGCCACCGTGCCTGTGCCTCGCTGTGGGAATAATATAATCGGTCAAAACAATCAATCCCATTCCCTACAATATAATATTATGTTAGCAATAACTTAGTTAGTTCTACTTCAACAAACCCGGTTTTCTTACTAATAATGGCTTAAGTTTGAGACATTTGATAAGTTGTTTTTGTCGTATTTTTACTATAAGTGCAATCCGAACATAGAGTCTGATGCAAATTTTCTTAGGACATAATCGTTCAAAACGTAATAGATCCTCCATTATTAAAGTCGTGTTTTATATGTTTGTAAAATGGCGCCTAACCAGAGTTACTATTATTACGTTCGGAGCAAACTTCGTGACGAATGACGATCTCCATTCTACAGCCCCCCACACCCGCGCCCCGCGGATGCGTATCCGATTGTCGCGAGCCGCTGGCGTTTACAACTTGTCAAACGAGTTAGGTTATCGCGAGTATTATAGTGAAAATTAGTAACAACGTTATAAAAATGGATAAACTGTGTAATTTCTAACTTGTGAGTGGCGATAAATATAAGTGCTAACTAGTAAACACGTGTTTAAACGATAAATTCAGTGTGCGAATCATATGTAAAGACGCCATCTTTCTTTACAGATGTCAGCTGGCAATCAAATTCAGATGGCACCACAAACTACTGTCAACACGGGCCAGCCAGTACATAATCAGGACTCCAATATGAGCACAGGTAAACTGTGAATTAGTGATGAAAATGAACATTTGTTATGTGTTGTGCATGTGGTCAATGATGTCGAGTGTATATAGCCATGAGTGTGTTAAAATCAAAGTTTTCACGGTATCCTTATAAACTTTGGGATTCGATCCTCTATCGAAAATGGAAAAATGAATCTTAATTGTGACGTCACAGCGCTCTGTGAATGATGCCGGAATGGAAGTTCGAAAGTGCCATATTTAATTCTGTGAATACAGATTGTTTTGTGACGCTATGCATGACTTTAAAAATGGGTCTAACTATAACAAATTTGGTCAAAGCACGTCCATATTCAAAAGTGAGTATATAAAGTTACTGGATAAAGCTATTAATATGACTTTTTGAATAATTCATATTGTACACTTATATAGACCCTCCAGTCTCAAATATACATAAAATGTAATAAACACATCAATCAATTTATTATTGAAAGTGCTATTAAACTTCTGTCTTTCTTGTTTCATGAGCAAATTGTATTTGTATTTATTTACATACTTATTTAAAGTGCTATACAACTAATTCTATAGATATTATGTATGAAAATGATTGTTAAAATATTTTAATGTGCCTCATTGAGTGATTTAAGTGTAAGGTAAATATTATTGAATCATTTACAATGCTTATTACAGGGTCTTCACACAGTGACAAGGAAGTGGATGCTTTAACTCCAGAAAAGTCGGCTGCTATGCGAGGTTCAGCGGCAGTACCTGGAAGTGCGCTTGTGCCACCTAGTGGAGCCACACCAACCATAGCAATGCCGGAAAGAAAAAGAAAGCGAAAAGGTTGGTTTGGAAGATTGTAACTCAATTTGATTCATCCCTATTCTTGACGATGGAAATACTTTTCTAGTTTTGCAACTTGTATTAATATTGAAATTACCTTACAAAAACAGTCTAATAGTGTATTGTAGTAGCGCTAAGTAAGAAAACCTTATTTAGTCCAATGTTGTAATATAAATACATGATAATGGTTTAAATTCCAGGAGAGGAAGGCGTAGGTGGTGGCGGTGGGGGAGGAGGCAAGCAAAGGCATAACTCTTCAGATAAGAACATAAGGGAATACTTCTCAAAACACCCATCATCCAGTCCTGTAAGGCACACAGGAGCAAAGTCACCTTCACCTCAAGGCGCTAACTATCCTATGGTAATTAGAGAATTATTTATTATGCGTTTCGTTTTGATTATAGGCTAAATAAATTTATCATTTTTGAAGACACTACTTGTATTAATAAATTGAATTTTTTAAAGTACCCACCGTCACCATCACCGCTGCCTGCAGGAGCTGAGTTGATTTTTCGTTCCGCCTCGCAACAGCGACCTCACACTTCTGTTAAACAGGTACATGGTGTCATCTACCTTTTTAATTACATTAGTAATTTGATTGTCTCGTTCTTTATAATTGATTTGTATATTTATTTCTAGGTTCAGACAGAACTGACATGTCAGAGGATACAAGAGTTAGAAACTCAAGCATCGTCTGACTTAGAATTAAGAAATAATAGAATAGAAGAATTAACAAGGAGTAATGAAGAATTGAAACATCAAGTGCAAGCACAGAGTAAGGTAAGATAGAATTATGTCATCATTATCATCATCATTGTGTTCATATTTTAGTTATCTACTAAATATAATGTACAATTGGGAATGTTTAAAAAGAGACAGTATTCAGAATTTCTTAAAACAAGGCAGGCGACATACTCGTTAGACCTCTTGTAAATGCTCATGGGTGGAGGTAGCTGCTTTAACATCACGCACTCTCAAGCACCCTTGCCCGCTAATTGTTTAAATTCTACTCTATTAGGTGTGGTGTACTAGACGTCCTGCGATCGGATTTATGTGTAATGATACATTGTTGATATGTGCCAAAATAATTTACTTTAATAAATTCGTTTTTTAAATTCTTTTTAACCATATGGTTTCTTAAGATATCTATTTCTTAATAGTAAAAGCCAAAATTGGTCCAGTTTTATGAGAATATAAGTAAAATTATACATTTAGTTTAAAAGTTTAAGTAATAATTTTATTTTAAAGTGAATAAGTAGTAGCTCTACAACTTATAAGACAACTTTCTAACATTAAGAGCCATTGAGTTTCCTATGATATTATGTAATGACACTTACATGACAAACATGCAATTTAGTTTTATCTTGGATATTTAACTTACTATTTAGATCTTAAAAAAAGCTATAATTTAATTTACTTAGTATTTTAAATATTTTATTTCAGGCTATTGATCAACATAAATCACATATAAATAAATGTATAGAAGTTGTAAAAAAGCTTTTAAATGAAAAAAGCACTATTGAAAAGAAGGAGGCTCGGCAGAGATGTATGCAGAATAGATTAAGGCTCGGACAGTTTGTGACCCAGAGAGTTGGTGCTACTTTCCAGGAGAATTGGACTGATGGATATGCATTTCAAGAACTTACAAGGTAAAATTTATTTTAATTGTAGCATTTTGTATTATATGTACTTTTCTTTTAAAAGTTATAATAATTATAATTATATTTCTAAAGAGGTGATGTGGTTTCTATACATGTTGTGGTTAAACAGTGTTAATAAAGTTTCCCTAGTGATAACCTGATTGTGGCATTTGTTTTTGACATCCCTTACAGGATTTATAATTCTATAAAAAGCCATATGCATTATTGTATTCAAATTAAAATAAGTTGTAAAGTTCGAGACACTTCGAGACAATTGTTTATCAAAATAGCCTTTAATTATAATCTTTATAGCATCAAACTGATAGTATCACAATCAGTTTCTTGCCAGTTCTTCTCTGTGTTACAAACTGGTGGTAAATGATTGTTTTGTGATTCATCATGGTATTTATATAGTTTTACTATATGTAGCCTAGTTGACTGAAAATATATTTGAGTTTGTGTTTGAGCATGATATGACACGTTGCAGGCGGCAAGAGGAGATAACCGCGGAGAAGGAGGAGATCGATCGGCAGAAGAAGCTGCTGATAAAGAAGCGGCCGTCGAACAGCGAGGGCGGCGGCGGGCGCGGCAAGCGCACGGCCAGCGCGTCGGCGCCCAGCACGCCGCAGCCGCAGCCGCAGCCGCTGCACAACGGCACCGACGCGCCCACCTTCCTCAAGCCCGACCCGCTGCCCAGCATGACGTGGCAGGAGTACTACGAGGCCGATGAGATACTCAAGGTACAACCTCCAACGCACAACTACACACACAGCGATTGCTAGTTTATGTACATCTATAAGCTTTACTTTTGTGTGAAAACTATTAATAACTTATTTTACTTGGATTAAGTAATCAATTAGTATCTTCTCAACATTTCTTAAAACAGAATACTTTAAACTGAGGATATAAAGATGTCTCGGGGTCTATGTAGTTTGTTATTAAATGCCTGAAATGTTTTAACAAATAATTATTTTGATAAGTTTTAAAAGAAAATAGTAAATTCAAAGAAAAATATTTCGTAATAGATAGGTGTGATTAGTAATAATAAAGTGGTTAATGGCTAATTGTTTATTAATTTAACTTTTAATACTCAACCCAATTCAGGCTTAATAAGAAATATGCAACTATATCATTCAAGTTTCTTTTTACTGTTAAGTGGTTAATGTTTACTAAACATATAATTTGTTTACAGTTGAGACAGAGTGCATTGAAGAAAGAGGATGCAGATTTGCAATTGGAAATGGAAAAGTTGGAACGCGAACGAAATCTTCATATAAGGGAACTGAAACGGATACACAATGAAGACCAGAGTCGCTTTTCACAGCATCCAGTGCTCTCTGATAGGTGAGTTGATTTATTTTGCTGATTTTATTCTATTTTTTTTATCACATTTATAAACATAAACCTCTAGACATGAATATATAATATGTTCTTTAGGGAAGTTCTGTTTTGTATACTGCTCTCCTATAAACCATTATCTACTTATACTTTTTATAATTAATTGTATTTATTTGCATAGTAATGTTTATAAAGGACAATATGGACTTTGATTTGTTGTAGTGACCTTCAATTGATCAAAGTGAGGACAAAACTGTTCTTATCATTGTATCTAAGTATTATTTCATATACAATGAAAACATTAACATAATACTTGATATTGTTAATGCATTTTGCAATATTGTGGAATTCTTTGCCAGAGTCTTTGTTCCTTTATTACTGACAACCTTGGTATCTTTAAGAAGAGGGTAAAGTCAAGCGCTAGCCTGTTTCTTAAAAAAAAATGTTTTTCAATTAAGTCTCAATCAAATATTTATTGATCCAATGCATCTTTAAGGGCACATACCCAATTATTGAAATGAATTCATGAATATGTATTCAAGTATATATAGGTTTATTTAGATTTAAACAAATGTTTAAGTTGTAAAACAAGTAAAATAATCATGCTAATGTATATTGATATATGTATTAGAAGCAAGATTATTCTATGAGCACATTTAAGAATAAAAGTGAAACATAAAAAGAACATTCTAAAAACGAATTTGATTTAACATGTATTTGTTGAGTGATTGGTTGTAAAAGACGCGCTCTAGGGTTTTATCCGCATTAAGGTATATGTTATACACATAACCTCTTGAATCACTCTATTTGATAAAACAAACTGCATGAAAATCAGTTGTAGTTCTTAGCATACACAGGGACAGACAAAAGAAAGCTACTTTGTAAGTTTGTTATAATTATTGCACAGATTTAGATAATTAATTTCAAGAGGAATAATTATTTTATATGTATTTTTTTAGTAACATATTCATGTTTATGCAACACACGCAATGGACTCCCTCAAATGTGATTAATGTTGAACAACAAAATATTTGTCAATTCAAAATGGTCCAAGAAAGTTGTGCGTTAACAATTAAACTCTAGGGCGGTATAACAAATTTGTTTTTGTATTACAGATACCTGCTGCTGATGTTGCTGGGCAAGGGCGGGTTCAGCGAGGTGCACAAGGCGTTCGACCTGCGCGAGCAGCGCTACACCGCCTGCAAGGTGCACCAGCTCAACAAGGACTGGAAGGAGGACAAGAAGGCCAACTATATCAAGTGAGTCCGTACCACCGCGAGCGTGACAACTATCTATGTACTATTATGTATGTGTGTGAGTGAGTGATATAGGGTGAATTATATATGAGTGATATTATTTATGCATTATAAACTTTATATCGTTTTTTAAAACTATGCTAAAGTTGAAATTATAGAATTGAAGTCTTGTGTTTGTGTGTGTGTCTTATATTTTGCATAAATTTACATATTAGTGATAAGATATACTATTTATGCTTTAAGCTAATGTTGTTCTAAATTCAAGTTAAATCATATCTTCTAATAGTGTCTGAATATGTAATAAATCATACATTATCTGGTGCCAGTTTAAACGCTTAAATACATATTCTAGTGTTCAATGAAATTATAATTTGTATGAATAACGTACACATGATGTCTAATGTGCGTGTGTGTTGTCCGGCAGACACGCGCTGCGGGAGTACAACATCCACAAGGCGCTGGACCACCCGCGGATCGTGAAGCTGTACGACGTGTTCGAAATCGACGGCAACTCCTTCTGCACCGTTCTCGAATATTGCAACGGACATGATCTCGACTTTTATCTTAAGCAGGTAAGGCTTCTCATACCAATTACCAGTTATATTGTGTCTGTTCAATTGTTAAGTTTGCAGTCATGAAATAACAGTGAAGTGGTAGACCCTCATTGATTGGAATGTGTAATTAGAATTGAAGGGGTCAAATTAAAATTTGTTTAATAGTCCAAAAACATGTATCAAATCAGTACTAATTTGCGAACGTTATGCCAAATATAAATTAACATTTTGTTTAATATTCTTTAAAATTTATATAAACGTCACAATCACTAATATGTAATGTGTTTTGCAGCATAAGACAATACCGGAGCGCGAGGCCCGCTCCATAGTGATGCAAGTGGTGTCGGCGCTCAAGTATCTGAACGAGATCAAGCCGCCGGTGATCCACTACGACCTGAAGCCGGGCAACATCCTGCTGACGGAGGGCAACGTGTGTGGCGAGATCAAGATCACGGACTTCGGCCTCTCCAAGGTGATGGACGAGGAGAACTACAACCCGGACCACGGCATGGACCTCACCAGCCAGGGCGCCGGTACCTATTGGTGAGTAACTTGCATCCTTTAATATCTTTAAGATATTAGTGAAGTGTATGTACATACTTTTTGATTAAACTGCGTTTTATGTTTAGAAAATGGTAGGAATTTTGTAAATAGCATCCATAATAAAAGCACGGGTATTATTATGGGTAAATAATAAGAATTCGCTATATTAATTCATAACACAAAACCAAGTACTTATTGCTGGTATTTTGTCGTAATGGAATTATTTAGATACTTTGATTGATGTTTGATTATAGGCTTAGATATTACAATAGGAGTATTTTTAAATACAATTTGTGAACAATAATAAATTACTTGTTCCAATATAGGTATCTACCGCCGGAGTGCTTTGTGGTCGGCAAGAACCCACCAAAGATAAGCAGTAAGGTGGACGTGTGGAGCGTGGGCGTGATCTTCTACCAGTGTCTGTACGGAAAGAAGCCATTCGGTCACAACCAGAGCCAGGCTACCATACTGGAGGAGAACACTATTTTAAAGGCGACTGAAGTTCAGTTCGCCAATAAACCCTCTGTCAGTAATGAGGCTAAGGTAAGTCTAAGTATATAGTTTATTGTTTTGTATTGTTTGTAAAAAGAATAAAAAATATTTTAAAGTGGATTTCCTGATGAATAGAAAAATGTGTCAGAAAAAAAATAATGATAGTGTTCATTATCCAAAAAAATGCTTAAACACAATGTGTACCTCAAGTAGCTACTCCGTTTTACTGTACTTGCTGTATTTATTTGATAACAGTGTAACAATAAATGTGTATTTATTTTCAGAGTTTCA
>DWAJ01000831.1:0-27571 GCA_018238005.1 Eurema mandarina
CTATAACCAGCGGACAATTAAGACGCTTCTAATGATATGTCATTTGTCGAATTCTGATTAGTGGTTTAGAAGTTACGAGGGAACAGATGAACATACATACATACATACATACATACATACATACATAGCCTGTCAAAATCATAACCCTCCTTTGGCTTTGCCGTAGTCGGGTAAAAAAGAATCATTTTCCACCCGTTCTGAAGGCAGTTTCTACGGAGAAGATGTGGAAAGAAACTCTGATAGTTGCAGTTGTGGGGATTGAACCCACAATCATTTGCGTAAATGTTCTGTTACCAGTGTAGGAAGCGGAAACAATGTTAGTTGATTCAATTAGTTATTGAATCCTGTATCTTTGAAATGTTATTCTAAAGCAAATAACTTGTAGTCTACTGCTTTTATATAACGGATGCTTATTGAATTACACTGTACCTATATTTTTATTGCCATAATAAATAAATTCTTAACTACCCAAGTACTTGGTATTGAATTAACGGATTATCTATGGGTATGTGTCGTCATCGTGTATTGAACGAGTAAATTATTCAGCTTCAAAGCTTCTCATGGGGACGGCTTTCTACCCCACGAGAGTAAGGCATATATTACGAATGGGTTGCGCAGTCTCACGGTGCGATGCGTCGATATGTTCATGCTGTTGCGATGTTATAAAGGCGTTTGTTTTGTATGAATCGTGTTTCTATTTATATTATTATTTATTTATTTATTCTATGTTACAATAAATATTTTACAATTAAACAATCTTAAAAACTATTAGAAATATTGTAACTCGCCAGTTAAGGCCGCCGCCTTATCACTACAAAGTGATTTCTGCCAGGCAACCATACAAGTGAAAAATCGTACAATATCAATATATTTAAAAACGGTGGCGAAAGTGCAACATTAGTATTATATTAAATACATAATAATACAGACAATACAAGTATACATACATATAAACATACATACATACACACACATTATGTGTGTTTACGACTGATAATGTAAATCATTACATAGTATAAAACAAATTAGCTTTCGTCTTTC
Organism: Eurema mandarina; assembly: GCA_018238005.1. Lineage (NCBI taxonomy): Eukaryota > Metazoa > Arthropoda > Insecta > Lepidoptera > Pieridae > Eurema > Eurema mandarina. The sequence continues at coordinate 1,042 of DWAJ01000831.1, forward strand.
TGTCCCTATGTATGCTTAAATCTTTAAAACTAAGAAAACGATTTTCATGCGGTTTCCTTGATATTGTTTTTAATAGATAGAGTGATTCAAGAGGGAGATTAATATGTATAATACATGCGTGCGAAACCGGGCTTGGTCGATCATACGAAGGAAGCTGGTAGAAAATAAAATAAATATAGATGTAGTTTGATCGAGTGTCTGTGAGTATTATAAAACTTGGTTAGACTAACCGTTTTTCCAACATCAATTCCCCAATAATTTTTTTATGCAATTTATATTAAATGTAGTTATAAACCTTTTTTATTTTGGGAGTTTGATATTTTGCCAAAATTAGACTGCCAAAACTAGAAAGTTTTTTTTATGGTGAATAAGCAGAGATTTGACAGTTTCAGAACAAGCGATTTTATTTGTTGCGTTTTGTTTGTCAAAAACCGCGGAGCAAAGCTAGTTTATATGATAGTTTTATATAACAGGTTTAGTTCAATCTGAAGAGTGGTCCCACATTAAGAACAGTGTTTTTGCTTAGAGTTTAATGTACTTCACAGCTAATGTCTGCGACCAACCCACTTGCATCACACATAATGGATTTCAATGAACAACCGGAACTATGCAAATGAGTTTACAGGCTAAATCTAATTTAGTTTTTGTCTCGCTCCTTCTCGTGTGAGTGAAAGAGACGAGCGGTGGATGCACTCGGAACAATTAAAGCGTTACTCAATAATTTTCAATGACATTAGATTGTATGAGTATTAGCACTTCCATAATATTGTCTGTTTTTATTTTGGTACGAAATTATTTTTTATTTCTAAAAATTACTGGCAATTCTGTTCTGTATGTCGGCTATAGAATTTTTTATTAGGATTTGAGGGTTTCTAAGATAGTTAAATTTTATTGCGTGGTGGTAATTTGGTAGTAATTGCAGTGCTTTAAGAAGAGGTACATGAGCTGCCAAGCTCCGCAAGTGTTGATGGGCGGGGATGACCACTTACCATCAGGTGGCTCGCCTGCTCGTTTGCCCCCTATGTTTTAAACAAAACCTGAGCAAATAAGTATACTTGTGTATTAAATAACCCATATCATTAAAAAAACCTTAAACCTTCAATAATTTTTTTCTAATCAGCCAGCGAACCGTCTGCTTATTTCGTTATAAAGAAATACACAATGAAGACACCAAAGCCTTTTTATCAAAATATGTCCTGAAAGAGCAAAAAGTAACAACACATAGTAATTAATGAATGCTAATGAATTGAATTGTAAGTAAGTAGGTACTTGGCGTTGCGAAACTTGACGACTGACGAATTTAAATAGTAATTGCTTATTCGCGTTGTTTTGTTTCGATAAAGGTTTATGGTTATGTGAACGTGGTAAGAGTTAATGAGTTCGATGGTACGAATACGTTTTATTTATTTATTAATTTCATTTAACCTTCTTTACACATAAGAATCTTAAAAACTAAACAAATCGAGGCGAATTTTTGTTTATATTTACAATTGTATCTTCTTATTTTAAAAAGAGAGAGAGAAAACTATCAGAGTTTGTTGCCGGTGTCTTCTCTGAAGAAACTGCCTTGCGCATCGGTGGTAAATGTTTTGTAATACCATGACGATTCAAAAGTGTTACTATATGTAGCCTAATTGAATAAAGATACTTTTGACTTTGACTTTGAAAAATAAGTGATTTCTTCCAGGCAAGCTGACGTTACGTTACGTTGACGTTACCTTTTTGTAAGACTATAGACTTAGTAGGTCACTAATTTTGGAACGTATTTTCTTGTAACCTGTGTATTTTTGCCACCTTATATCGTGAAAGTATTGTTAGGGTATTTCAGTTATTGAAAGACAAACTTGAACTTAATTTTAGGAAGAGTGTATGTTATTTTTGTTGTCATAAAGTATTTCAAAAGGAAGAGTATTTAATTACCTAATATTAAATAGAGTTGTCCATCAGCAATGCAAGCATTTTATTTATTTAAATTACACTAACTTGTTGGGGAACCTAAATATAGTCATAGCGTGTGTTATGTTATACACGTAATACACACTATGAAGCTATGAAGTTTCCTGGAAAACCTATCTTGTTGTTTTACCTATCTCAGGTGATGTTTCAAACTGTTTGACTCGGTCAAAGTGTTGTGTAATTATAATAGGTATTGAGGTTACATGTACATGTCGGTAGATATACAATTAATTACATTGGTCATAGATACATAGGTATTAAAAACAGTCTTGTATACGTTTAATTAATGTTAAGATTACTTGGATATTCTTTATTTATAACATGTGTCTGTAAAGAGATAAATATTCCACGAACGAAAAAGCTTATTATTGGGCTGATCTAAGGTAATTTCCAGTTCAATTTAGTTCAGTTGAATTCAGTTCAGTTCAGTTAGATTCAATTTAATTCAGGTCAGTTCAGTTCAATTCAATTCATTAGTACCTATAGGAAAATGTGAATGTTCCTGATTCGCTGTCAATTGAATCGGAAGTGCTTAGGTCGGCGTCTGCAGGCTGCCGTCTAAGTATGCACGGACTAAGAATGTAGTCAGTATGTAAAGAGGATTATCGTAAGTCGTATGGATTAAGTAGTCTATAGTGACATATGCATAGCTGTGAATAGTAAGTATATTTGCTTTTAAAGTGACCAATTCCATGCTAAAAAAGTATTTATGGATAATTTAATCAGAACTATTAAGGAAAATAAGTCGTCAAAATATATGTAGTTTCAATGTTATACACCATCGAAATAATATAATATAGTTACTAGCTGCTGCCCGCGACTCTGTCCATGTGGCCCTTCATATAAACTTTGACCCCCCATTAAGGACCCTTTTTCCAGATAATGCGTAGCCTGAGCTCTAGACTAACTGTGTATCAATTTTCATTACAATCGGTTCAGTAGTTTTGGAATGAAAGCGAGACAGACAGACGGTGATACTTTCACATTTATAATATTAGTAAGAAGGAATTTTCTTCACTTTTACTTCGTAATACTGCATACAGGGTACAAAATTCCGGGAAACGAAACAGATAACCGGCCCTGACTGTTATCAATTATCACTATATGCAAAACACTATCAGCTATCTTGATTGAGCTCTACCTTATCGCGTATCTCTTGTATGTTGACACGACAAATGTTATGATTTTCATACAACGTTAGTGTACCTATGTATGAGGAAATGGAATTATCTGCTGTGTGATATTAGTTTGCTGTAATGAAAATTATTACTAGTTTTCGTTGGTTCTGCTAGGGTGTCGTTTTTGAGTAAACTAAGGATGTGTTGTTGGATATAAAAGACATGGTAAAGGTTATTTTGTTAATAATTAGTCATTATTAGCCAAAAAAAATGGGTGTTTTATCAAGCTTCATGAGGTTTAATAATAATTATATTTATTTAATTATGAATATTTTGCAATGCGCTTATACTCCGTAAAGATATAAGATAGAACGCTTCGAATATATGTGTAAAGTCAAACCATATCGAAAGTAATTGATGAAAAGTGTATTATATAGGTACTTGGTGTAGAAAAAATTCGCGTGCTACTGTCCTCAATTTTTTACTCCCATAACGACGAACTGTAATTAAAGTGTTAACTTTTTGTAATTGTAATTGAAATTGATATCGAAGAACCCCCGAAGTAATACAATTTAAACATTGTTCGCAGGTACGTACTACGTATAGATAGATGAACAAGAAGCGTTCGGTTTTATAGGCACGGTGAGTATTTTCACCGACGGCTGTTTGGTGAATGGTGTATGTACTACGGTGTACGGAACACAGTACTAACTGCATCGCGGACCTCAGTCACCTGTGCGAGACTGTGGCGCGCGCTCGCCTATACGAGCTACGATAAGTCGTCGACGCGTCTGTGATGTGACATCTCCTGTGATTACTCTGTGTATGTTGCGTTGGTTCAGTGCCTCTTGGCGGTTTCGTAGTTTGACGTTGAGGTTGTATTCTATTTTTGATTTTTTTTTCGCGGAAGATGTGGGGATGTCTAAGCGGCCAGTATGGTAAAAAAGTTTTTAATGACATAAAATATTTAATAATCATTTTATTATTATTATTATTATAGTCTGTTTTAAAATAGTATTGAAAAATTGGAATAAAAATAGTATGTATGTTACAAATTTATGATATGAGAACATCCCAAAAGGAAAATATTTATATTAACAGTTTTTTTTCTTATCATAATATCGTTTTGTTATCTGTATCACGAATCAAGTTTATCACGTTTCTGCTGATCTTGAGAATAAAAAGTGAGTGATTTTAATTGCACGGCCATTAAAAGCTTCCGACTTGCCGACCTTTGCGAAGGAAAGTGAAGCAATCAATTAACACTTTTTAAGGCTGGTACGAGTTAATTTGTTTACAATTCGCGGCGAAATTTTTTCGTCTGTGGATTTTTGACCGCGTATTCGGTGCGTTTAGAACGAAAAAAAAATAAACATGTGCATAGACAATTTTTTTATTTTTTATCTACCCTCTAAAATATTGACGTCATTTAAATGTTTGAATAATCGAACAGTTATGTGATATTTATATGAAATAATTGTTTTAATGGAAAGTAAAAGTGGACATTTGAGAGAAATTGTTCGTTAAAAAAATGGTATGTGTAATTTATGTAGTTTTTATACATTGTAAAAGTTTAAATTATCGTGTAATAAATACGTTTAGTCTTTGTAAACGGAAATTTCGGCGTGAGTTAAAACGCATAAAAATTTATAGCGAATAATGAGTCGTAATTATTGGCCGTCGCGGAAAGATAAGCCTAAAATATCGATGCTATTTGAATATAATTGAACTTCATTTACTAAAAAATGTTGTTTAAAATGTAGGCTTTCTTTTTATGAAAATGATTTTTAGCGGCAGTTAATTTTGCATGTTTACCAGATTTATTAACTTTGCTCATTTTATATGCTGAATGGTTAATTCGAAACTGAGAAATTAATAGGTATGTCGAATTGAAGCAATTACTAATATTGTATGGTTCAAAATTTGGATTTGTATTTTTGATAGTAAAATGCAAGTCATATTTAGAACATCATAATAGTTTTTTTTTATAGTTTTCATTCCTGTGGCTTTAATACCTCTTCCTCTTAAATTCAATATTTATATTTAAATAAACCGCATGATATTTTTGGTTTATACTATGTTCTGATTGTGTTGATACTGAAAGTATTTTTATGTTGGTTCTTTGCACTTGAGATTTCATCTTTTAAAACAATTTCACGAAATTAATACCGTTCTATAGAAATTTATTACTGAACTATTCAGAATCGATACAGTTGATAGTAACTTCGTATTTAATCCAATTGAAATAAAACTTAAAAACAATATTGTTTTAAATTGCCAGTTCCCCCCGTAAAAAGAAGATATGTAAATTTTTCGATGCGCTTCTTAAATTTGTAATTGTGTGTGTGTAAACGTATATGCGTATGTGTGTATAACAGTGTTACAATGTTGGTAATAATGATATAACACCGAACACGACAGAATATAATACGCATTGCATCAAACTGCTAGACACGTGAAATAGGCGCAAGTCAAGTAAATGCATTTTAAATCGTTGTTACGCAGCTGAAATTGTTATTAGCAATTTGATCTTTCCTCATTGTTGGCAACGCGTTGCAAAAAAGTTGCGGGTGAAATTTTTGTATGAAAATATTTTGCTGTTCAAGGAGGCTTGTGGTTGGGAGATATTGCGTCTAGACGCTAGATTAACTGTCTGTTGGTAATTTTAGATTTGAAAATCAAAGTCTACTACGGACTTATTTGGTTTTAATAATTTTTAAATACGGGTAGAATTATTTTTTGACATATTATAATACTAGCTGTTCCCCGCGGTTTTACCCGCGTAGTTCCCGTTGCCGGGGCAATACCGGGATGTAAGCTATCCTATCTCTCAAGTTGGATCGAACTGCACATGGTGTGCGAATTTTATTATAATCGGTTAAGTGGTTTAGGAGTCCGTTGAGGACAAACATTGTGACACGAGATTTATATATATTAAGATATAGATCGAAATGTATGTCAAATAGTAAAGTAACTCAATAGTAAAATGTATAACTGATATATTGAATAGTCTAAGTGTAGAAAAATGACATTATATATTTAGAAAGAGAGATTTATATTTATGTCCTTCATACTTTAAGAAGATTCATTATAATATAATACCTGAAACTTGCTCACTTCGTTGGGCATAATGTTAATTATCCTTTTCGGTCTTTTTATATAGCCTATGACACTGAGCAATAATGTGGCTTTCTATTGGTGAAAGAATTTTTAAAAATTAAAATCGGTTCAGTAGATTCCGAGATTGCCCCTTACAATTTATCAAATACACAAACTTGACTTCTTTATAGTATTTGTATAGATAAGTAAGATTTCGTTGCGCGGAAATATAATATACATATTGTTTTTAATTTTTCTCAAGCTAATTAATTAAAATTTAAACCAAAAAAAGGACATTGTCTTCGTTGTTTCTACGTAATACGAGAATTCTTAAACTTTTGATAGAATGAAAGAAATAAACCTTTTTTTGGAGAGTACATATGTTAATACAATCCACAATATACTTTTTACCGTTAAATAAATGAACGCAGATAGGAAAAGAGAGGCAGAGAGAAAAATACAACGTTGCTCTTTAAAATGATTGTATGATAGGTATGAAACACTTTGAGAATCGCTTATTAACTAATATGCTATATATTGTATGTATGTATTTACATAAGAAAAGTATGTATATTAATTTATTCCGTTATCTAGTTGCCATAACACAAGCTTCTGCTTAGCTTGGAACTAGATGGCGCTGTGTATAAATGTCCTGAAATATTATTATTATTAATGATTAAATACTATTACTATGAAATGCGAATATTTATGATTAATATTAACAGAGTGGCTCTTAAGTTTTTTAAGAAGATTCTCATATTAAGAAACCCTGATATGGCATACTGGTAAAAAAGTAGTTATTTCTAAAACGTTCTTTTAATTAACACGAATTATAAAGCGTTATAACGATGGAAAATTATCGGAAATTGTATGAGTACGAGTCGAAAACGTTTAGCGAAAATGAAATATTCAAAATATCGGTGAAAGTTATTCGCGATTAACCTTGTTTATAATTGTTATTCCGAACTGAATAATTATCGAAAATTGTTATGAACCAGTTTAGGACTGGTAATTGAAGCGGGTGTAATATAAACCGCTAGTAATTACTACATTCTATACTAAATAACGTTTATTTTAAATTTTTACTTAGCACTTGCATATATATATATGCAGACAGACAGCGTAGGTACCTATGAAAGCTTTTATCGTAAAACTTTGCAACGAAATTCTATATATTTTTTTTATTCCTAGATCTTTTTAGAATAAGGTTTCGGCTTTTTAGTAGAAGGATGATTCAATGAAGGTTTATAGGTATTATATACGTTTAGGTTAACGAAGAAGAGAAGAAAAGAAAAGTTTGAAAGAGAACTATGGGATGGATTTTTTTAAATTTCTTTTGCTTATGATAGATTAATTCGTAAGGAGTAATCTAGGCCGCTTAACAGTACGCTTAGGTAATTTTTCAAGTAAAAATAAAACAGCAAATTAATAGCAGTTCACTAACCTCGCGTGTTTAGGTAATGTTTTTAAATTGTATTAAAACGCCTCCATATTTTACTAGATCGCATTTGTTTGGATTTATTAGTTTAGTTTGATAATATACTAGACACAGACCGTGGTTTTACGTACGTATGTAGGTTCTGTTCTATAATATTAACGCTATAAAGTGTTGAGTTTATTCTTCTGTCGCGGAAAAGTCTGCTAAGAATGAATGTAGACATGTACTATAGACAGACATGTAAATGTGAAAACATAGTAGGATTTTAGACTGTATAAGTCCGACATAATCTAATGGTCTATGGGTATCATATGAGTAATCCCTTACTTTATTAAAAAAAGTCCGAGGACATACCGAGTACTCACGGGCGGCGGTGATCATACATACATCAGGTGACGCGCCTGCTCGTTTGCCCCCTCTTATTTAAAAAAAAAATATTCTAGTCTTAGTGAAATGGCTGAGAAAAAAGTATTTAATATACTGGCTTGTCATTGCCACAAAAGAAAAAAAAAACGCAATGACAGCTGACAGAAACCTACAAGTGTAGTAATGCTGCTTAACATAGATAGTGGTTAGAACTATGCCAAGGCATATCCTTGCTCGTACAATTATTGTTCTACATACTAATAATGCTTTTACTATGTTTTTATATGGTTTTTTTACGAAGGTCGAACTTGCTTTTGTAATTATATGAAATGTAGCATTTCTTTATTATAATTATTTCTAACGTGATTATATCGTAGTGTTATTTAGTTCGGAAATTCGGTCGTCAATCGATAATGCTTAAATTACTGATAAGTAATGAAGGCTTACTTTTCTTGTAGACTTTAGTTAAAAACATCGCTTACGGAATGGTAATACTATTGCATTAAACAGTTTCATGTAATTTTAAAATTTTAATAAGTAAACTTATCTAAAACACTATCTGATTCAATGCAAATTAGTGGTATGTGCCCTTGAAGAAAATAGTTCCTTTGATATTATATTTCGTTTAAAACAGCCGTACGAATAATAAGTAAGATTAAATATTTAGTGCAGCAAATAATTATATCGGTTTCGATAAAATTCCTAGCTCTGTATTTTATTAGTATTAAATGTTAAGACTTGATTTATGCGATAATAATAAGTCGTTATAAACGGCTCGTTAAAGAGATTTAACTAGCCGTACCCTTTGGCTATGCTTGACTACCGGTAAGCAGGTACCTATAGCACGCTGACGGGGTCACGGAAGAGTCCGGTAGTCTCGCGACACTATCATACAGCGACATGAGGATCAAACGTGGGGTTCTAGTCGATCGGAATCCGACATGACCTGCAGTCCACCCCGTGTATGTATGCGTGCGCATTTCGCAACGAAAAAAAAGGTACCTAATAACACTTCTGATGAGTAAGGTTTACCTTTTTATGTGTAACTTATATGTACCCTGTGACAAACACTGAACAAAAAACCTGTGCGTATAAATTATAGATAATAAATATAAGTCTCGTTATAATTGAATACAATCTGTTAACATGTCGCCTCTAAATGACGTCATAAAGATAAAAGGAAAGTGATTTCAAGTTTACGGTTATCTAAGATTCCATTTCACTTGACCCGCCTTGACCCCCGTTGATTCATCTCGAAGGTTCGATTAGCTTGAAGTCCTGGCTAGTAGGCCGATGTGAATTATTCTCTATAAAATTTTTGAATAAGGAATTTATACCAACGTTATTTTAAGTAGGAAATATTTTTTTCTGCTTCCTTTGTAAATATTATTGCGTTGAGAAGGTCGCGTTTTTACCGTTTGTATTAGTATATTATTTACTTAATGTATTTTAAGCAGCATAATATTTTAATATCTAATTTTAATGTATACATAATTTAATTAAAACGTATAAAACGAATTTGGTACGAAATTATTTTTAAAAGATTTGTTATTCTCTGAATAGACAACCGTTCCAAATTAATTATGTTATATTATACATTTTTTTTGCATTTAGGGTATGCATATAGGGTCCGAAACTACTCTACACAGATTTTATTAATAAATCTTTTGCGGTTTTCTCCTCCCCCTAGTAGTATACGCTATAGGAAGGAGAACCGATAGTACCGTACATATAGAACAATAAAACGTAATTAACAATCAAAACAAGCCGTGCCCCAGCGGATATGAACGAAAGTATTAATGAATGTTGCACAATCCCCCAGCACAGATTGACACTTGGCGATTGTTATCGCGGTCACTGTTCTGACAGTACGATCGATATCCGAGACTTTAGATTTAATGTTCGAGACTGTGCTATTCAATTGGCTAGCTGTGTTCTGTAGTTGTTAGAGTTAGTGGAATAGGTAGAAATAATGGGGCTTATTTTGTGTTAAAAAAATTTAATCGGTCTATTCGGCAACACCATCACATGGTTCTCTCTAAAATTATATAGATAATGGCCCTGATCTTATTCATGCATAGTATCAAACACTCATAGAGATTTCTAAGGAGGAAGATCTGTATCCTGTTACCTGTATCAGTTGGTAACTTTTGCTAGTTTTATAGAAGGTATTCATTCCATGTTACTAATTACACCTAGAATTAACTACAAAAATGTTACAAACTATAACCTTCGTCTTTATTCAGACTCCTCTTTAATAAAAAATAGTCCAATGTTGTCACTATCATTACTCTTCATTTTGGCTTCACCATAGTCGGTTTAAAAGATCATAATTCGTCGCTCAAAGTCGATAATTGCCAGTCATTATGGATATTTATACAAACGGTTTGTAATCGTATAATTAGCGTATTTTAGTTTTACGATCCATCGTTACCGGTAAGCGGTAGGTCAGCAGAGAAATTGGAGAGTTTCTTCCATACTAATGTCACTTGTAATAGTTTATTTGTTAAGAGATGTTTTCTGGGTCTCAGTGAAATTGTTAGGTTGTTGAAATTGAAGTGATTTAATGATACTGTGAGGGTAAAGTTAGAATACATGTCAATCGTAGTTAACGAATCTTAAAGCTGGGACAAAGTATTTGGAATAGCCATCCTCAAAAATGTAGCTCAATCATTTATGAAAAAAATATTTGTAGTTCTTAAAGCATTCGGACAAACGAAGAAATAGAATTCATATCAAAGATGTACCTAATATGAAAAATTATTTATCTAACCCTTTTTAAGTTTGAAGTGAAGAAGTAACAGCAAATTTTTTGGTTAAACTAGATTTTAACTAGAACCAATATAAAATGAACACCAAGTTAAATTTTATTCAAACAATATTATAGAAAGTGTGCACTTTTCCTTTCAACATTCTCTAATGCTTTGTCATTGTCAAATCTCCGATGTATAGGTATTGAATGAGTGAGATTTTCGCGATATTCTGTCTAGTTCACCAGACGGCTGTTTTTTGCAGTATCATTTAAGTAACTATAGCAAAATCTCGATTTCTTTCTAACACGTGTCTAATTGGAGAGCAACTATTATTGCTTTTTTTGGAGTGATTTTGCTTGCGCTTCTTCCATTTTCTTTTTATTATCTAAAACTATTGGTCTCGGTTAAAGGACTTTGGGCTACATCGGGCTTACCAAAACCTTTTAGCAAATTTTTAGGTTCACAGCAGTAACCTATGAAGGCATTATTGTAGAGCACATTGTTAAATTCAAATTATTTTATTTCGTTATCAGCCAGTTATATTTATAAAAAAACAAAAAAGTAATAAAACCTCTTTGGACCGCAAACATAGCCAGAAACTGCACTGGCGGTCAAAGTTACTACGTTCGAATTATTAATAGTCTATCCGCGGTTCGCAAATGTTTTGACAAACTTGTCGGCGAATGGAAGCGAAATAACTCGTTTGACGCTAATGGCATCGCTAACATCAACATTTATTTTGCACTAATCATGTTGATTTTAGAAATGTTCTTGTCTATAAATCAATTCGTACGATGTGAAATGTTAAAAGGAATATACATATATTTTATTTTGATATGATAATAAGATAGACAATTTGATGATAATTCTAAATATAAAGAATACAACCTTAACATTTAAACAAAGTTTTGACTGTAGTATTGTTTTTTTTAACAATAATAAAACAACGAAAACTGAACCAATGTAATATTAATCGATTAAGAATTCTAGTTGTAGTCAATTGAGAGCGAAAGAATAATAATCACAGGAAGAATTAGAATAACGTAACGTTGCCTCGTGATTCGGTGACAACCGTCACAAGTATAGTGGTTATGGAATAAAATGTGATAGACAGTGAAATAGAAACAGGAAAATGTGCAGCAAGGATCAGATCACTCACATCCTCGGGAAGATCAATGTGGTAAGTCTTTTATTATAAGGTTTTATTGAAGATGTTGCCTGTGTAAGCAAATGTGGTGAAAAAGCTGTAAGTTAAATCTAACATATTTCTCAATGAGAAGGATTGAACTGAAATTCAGGAAACTAATGTAGATTGGATGAGAATGTTATTTTAAGAATTAATTCAAAAACAGATTTTATTTAAATTTATTAAGAATTGTTTTGAAGCATAAGATTTTTGATAATTGAAAGTTTGTTAAATGTTATAGTTAGCGATACTAATCCTGAATCGTGGTAGTGATAATTTTTCCATATTTTAAAATTTTTGCCGTAAAATATTTGAGATTAACTACCGGTCAAATCCAAAGGATAATCTCGGTCTTAAATCCGGTTGAAATAGTGTTTCAGGAGATAGTCACATTCCTTCTGGTTTCATACAATTCTACATTCCTTCAAAAATAATTATATAGTACAACTAATTAAAATAATATTCATTCAATACATTTACTTACACGATTTCAATAATGTCTTATCAAACATTTAGGAATGTGTGTCTAGGTCACCTTTTTAGCAACTTAATTAATTTTAGAAAATAATTAAAATGGTTTAAATGGTGCAATCGATATAGATTGACTAATGTGCTGATATTTTTCAAATGTCACTAATTAGATGTTGCAATATTTAAAAGACGTGAAACGTTTGCGTCTGTTTTGATTGATTTGCAAATTTAAGTGTTACTTAGAGAAAACAACAAGAAAAAGAAAAATTACTCTTACGCATTATCTTCAAACGCTTTTCCGTACATTGTTTGTTTGACAATACAGTTGTTAGTTTAAATATATCGCCAGTACATAATGCATTTCCGATTTAGTAACTTCTGTTTACTGCCAGCGAAGCATTCTAATTTTACAACATAGAGAACAATTATTTACATTGCGCAGCGACAACTAATGTCGCAAACGTATAGGCATATTAAACGGTCGTTGCATGCAAAATATTGATTTGGTTTCACACCGCTAGTTGGGCAAATCGACAGTAATTACTGCAAGAGTTTCATAAGTGCACAAGGCTGGCTTGGAAAGTAAGGAAAGCGGGGAATTGTGAAGATATGAAGAAACGCGAAATTGGAGTTACAGATCGCGTCATGAATGTTTAGCGCTGGGCGAGAATTGCTGCACATCGGTAGAATTGCGCTCGTAATTGACGTATTGATGCGAGAAAGACAACACGACTGGGGAACCAATCAACGCTGGCGCACCCGACGATCACGCGCCCCGCGCGCCGCGCCGTCCCCTCGTTACTTTATTGCTTGCTTCTGCGCAGGTTTCGTTCAGCGCTAAAGTTTCGTGACGCTCTTATAATTCGATCTATGAGTCGTGTGAATGTCAGACGTATATCCTGTGGAACTGGTTTGAATTGTCGATGATTTGGTGTAATTTCATATCGATTGATGGGAAGTTGTTAGCCTCGCTTTAATGTATCTGTAGGTTGAGAGAAATGGTAGTGTAAGTAAAAGTTGACCGATTTAATTTTCCTGTGAGAAGTGAGCAACGCGGTCTACTGATAAAATTGGCATTACTTATAATTGTGGTAAAATGAAGTTATGCTTATATAATGGCCGTTATGAAGAGACCAATCGTTTCAAATCATACTGAGTTTAAATTATGAATATGTTTGTCAAATTGTTAAAGATAGGAGTAGGTGCAATTTAAGTCCAAACCGTTTCCATTTATCTATTCTCAAGTTCAATAGTCTCAAGTTAAAATCAATCCTGAAAATTGAATTGAATTGAAAATTGAAGAAAATTTGATGAAAAATGTCGCCTGCTGCTTTTTGGCTATAAGTCCTTCATACTTAGCCTGAGTGAGCCTTGAAAGAATGTAACAAGTTGGATAAATCGTTCTAAGATAATTGCAGAAGTGCTGCTTCTTTTTTATTAAGTTTAGTATCATTATAATGTGTTACTATGATTACTATGAATAAATTCTAATGAATAAATTTGTTCGCGGCATGGCCTGTCACCCCGCAGCCATGACTTCTGACCCGCAAATTGGCACCGGCTGTCACTTTCCTAGAAAGCTGCCCAACCGGTGCCGTAAGGATCGGTTCATTTGCCTAGCTAATTTTACTTAAATGGAGATATTGTTCGTGTTTATGTGACAGTGTTATCTGCGTTGTTTGATCAGTTGTGATGACCCCTGTTGGAATTGTTTGTTGAAACGACTAAGAATTTTGCATTGTTATGTTAAAAATTATAAATAATAATTGTAATTTATTTGTCGTCACAATTTGATTTTAATTTGCATGATGTGATCTTCTAGTAAATGGAATTCATTTCAAGCTGTAATGTTAGAACGTCACTATCACAATGTAATAAGGGTATATAAACATGTTAGATACTAGCTGTACCGCACGATTTTATCAGCACAATACTCGTTCCTGTGTCAAGAAGTATCCCATGATTTAATCCAGGGTCTAGTCTGCCTATATACGCCAAATTCACTCAACTCTATAAAATTGCTTTTGCGTGAAGGAAAAAGCAAAGCAAACTATTATGTACTCATCATACATTATCACATACTTTCGCGTTTATCATATTAGTAGGACAGGTAAGTGATGTTTAATACTTCAATTAATTCTGGTAATAACGCCAAAGTCATCCAAGTCTTTCAAGATATTTCACTTCACAAAACCACGAATAAGTACTTCGTGTTCATGACATGCATCTCAGAGCTTTTAATACAGTTTAATTACCGCGATCGTGCCTGTCCATCGCTCGACAAGTGGGCGTCCCGGTGATTGATGGCTAACGGCATTTGCTCCCGTTCACTATGCGACCTTTGCGGCTTTATTAACGTTAAATTTGGTCTTATATCGAACACATTGACAGGCTTAAGACGCTATAATAATTTGTATAATGACTATATTAAGGAAATATTGTGGTGATTGTCTTCAAAAGCCATGCCTAGCTAGCATGATAGAAGTGTTAATATATTATAAGGCTGAATCCACCCATAAGAGACCATAGAATTTTCTCGAAGAAATTAAGAACGAATTAATCTATGTTCTATGATGGAAATTTCCATCAGATTGATCACCTTGTCGTATATATAAAGAACATCTAATAGTATGCCAATTTATCCGGTATTTAGAGGTTTTTTCTGCTCATAGAATGATCAACATATATGGCGTATAAAGAATTTCTGTACACAGTTTGGGATTCCGCGACCAATGTCCACAATTTTTTTCATAGTTGAATGGTTGTTGTGTCGTGTGAATGTCTGCAGGGGTCAGCTTCCGCGTGTCGAGGGTAAGATCCATGAGATCAGCTGTGAATTCTTCTCGTATAATATCTTGATAGGTTTTAGAAAAAAAAGGAAAGAAAGAAAGAAATATACATTCTGTACAGAACACATTACACATACATTAAAAAGACCATTAAAAATTAAACAATAAACAATTGGGTCCTATTTTATTCCCATTTTCGCTAGTTATTACTTATTTGCTAGTAGTCTTGTTTTAAACGAAATTTAATCAGAAATAAAGGCATGAAACATTTAACAAGTTACCGAAAAACAGTAACTTGATGTAGAATTCACATTTCTTTCATTTCATTTTTCTTCACTATAGCAGATAAGAAAGTAGTTAATAAACATTTCTCTTTGCCCTTATCTAAAGGCGATTTCGTAACTAGGAAATGTTTGGCTAAAATAATGAGGTAGAGACATGGAGAGGCATAAATATATTTCAATCGAGTATTTTTTCCACTGGTTGTCCGCCGTGTGAATGTAGTTCAGGCATCTTGTTTCCGCGTGCCGATACTCGTGCGATCTGCGAAGGTTTCCCACTTGCCACTTGTCATTATGACTATTATATCTATGTTAGGCGTGACTTTGATTAAATAGACTTAGATCTTTCATTGCGCTCGTAGTTGAGTCGTTCTGTTGTTTAGATACTTTACATGTTTGTGCGAACAGTGTATTAATCGTATGTATTTAGATCGCCGTACAGTCAGTTACAAAAGTATATTTAAATATTAAAAACTATAGAAAAATAATGTTCTATTAATGAATGTTGAGAAAAGTTGACAAGTTGATCAATTAATTAGTATATTTAATACATGCTAATACTAAGTTTTGTAATGTTGAAAGTGTTAATATATTTATACAGTTGCTTGTACACAGTCAGAATAATTTAAAACTAAAGGCAACTAACCAGTATATTATAATAAGGCACGCTTATATGCATAAACGTACTATTGAGTTAAAAATAGTACTGAAATGACTATATCTATACTGTACCTATACATTTTGTAATTTGTTTATTTGTGAATTAAATATATTTTTCACGAATTATGTTTTAATAACCAACATTCGTGCCGCACTTGAAGTAGGCAATAATTAGTCAACACGTTAAATTTCAAACGTCCGTGACATTGCATTACCTTCCCAGGCTAATGGTTCAAGATTGTTTTTAATACATAATATCATTGAAATATATAAAATATTGACACGCTAAAAGCCCTATGTGAAGTATACTATTATAAGGTAAAGTCAATACAGGTATTTTTTTGTACTATTATAGTTTAGATCATTTTCTATGGCGAAGAGTCTTCTCTCGCGGGAGACTGTTACCGCGTCATTGTCAAGGTACGCAGAGGAAATAGGCTTTCGGCGCTTAAACTTATCGAACGAAACGCAATGCCATCTCTAACGAGGTGCCGATAGGTACTCCTATAGATACAGGTCTTTCTTCATTGGTACCACCCATCTACAACTTTTAACGACGCTTCATGCGCAGATCCCAATCTAAGCACTAAACCTCCCTTCCGTCAGCCATCCGCCTATCAGCCAATTATCGAAACGAAACTTTCGGCACCAATAACGACTTCCTGCATGCACCTATTGATTGGTCGTCGGAATGCGTTTAATTGCTCTGTCGTGTAACAATTGAAGTAGTAGTGATAGATGGATGGTCGGTCGCGTTGAATGATGCACGTCACTTCCGTTCTTGTTTTGTTTGTCAACAGTTGTTTAATTTTTGGAGTTTGTGATATGAGAGCTAGGATTGTTTGTCCTCTTAGTCTAATCCTGCTTTATATGGGTATACATTAAACAGCGTTAAATTTAAATTTAATAAATCCCCCTTACAAAATAAAGTTGAAATTTAGTCCTAGTAGTATATAGATAGTTGTGGATTTATTTGTTTTCACTTTTTTTCCTACCATCGAAAGCGATCTGATCATCGATTGCCTTCACGAACTCAAAAGATTCGACTCCAGCCCGAATAGCAAAATTGAGCTTTGCGAACTTAATGCGATAATACATCTATAAAATATTCATGCAAAATTTAAACAAACATTTATTGGAATAACTTGAACAACAATGATTAAAATATACACATTGTAACAGCGGATTGAATTGAATGATGTTTGCTGTGGATTATGCAGGCGTCCGCAAATATTCATGTGCGTGATCGGTGTAAAGAAAGTAAATATCATTGTGATTTTATACAATCGATGTTCGATGCATGTTGAATTTGTGTCTTTATTGAGACCAGGTAGAAACATCAGTGTTCTCTATGTGTATGGGTACAAGAAGAGAAACATTGGAATAGCCTTTGGTACAGATGGCTCTTGGGTTCTTGATGAATGTTAATGAAGTATTTCTTCTACTATCTACTAGTGACATCGGTGTACTTTAGTACCGTATATTACGTCTCTAATTAATTAATTAATTTATTTATTTAATTGCTATATACGAAAAATAATATTTAAAATATGACCAGTATTTTTATTCATTAATCTCAACAGACAATTATAAACTTGGAATGTTTTCTGTAATTATGCATTTAGTTTTCCATATTTTTCGGTGCTTCCAACTTTTTTGCGATTATATACTAATATTTAAATTGAAATAACATAATATATTTTACTATATAATAGTATATTTTCACATGACATGAACGAAATAAATCAATAATTAATGTTCTTAAGCGAACAGATACGAAAGTATCTAAGATATTGATTGATTTCTCAGACTTTCCCTTTGTCATCGATCCATGTAGAGAGATCCTTGATTTGGTAGCATTTAAATTCGGTACACGATTGACCGAAAAAGCGAACGAATTGTTTATTTGGGCTCCGATGGAGAGATGCTCTCGAGGTCAGCCGTGAGTCGCCTTGGATTCAATTTTGAATAGATCTTGTTATTTTTGATTGATCGCGATGTTACGATGTTTTTGTTGCAAGATGTTATATTTGCGGGGTTAGAGTTGAGACTGTTTATAGGCTGGTAGACATTTACGGTTGGGAATTAGACTATTGAAATAGATTTGATTGGTCTTATTACCATTATTTTTCTTATAGTATTATATATGAGGCTGTTGGAGAGATCAAAGGTTCCTGTATCTGTTATATACACAGTAGAATACCTACTAAAATATTTAAGCAATCCGTAAAACTGTTTTTAATTCGTGAATTCGCATTTTAAACATTTGTTAAATCACTGTCACTATAATATTATTATTAAGTCAATAAACATCGATGTCCTAAATATCCACAGTAGTAGATATTACGATAATATTATTATATAATAGAACGTGCCGTCAGTTCGTTAATTGAATGGTAAATACGTGAGATTCGGTGTTTTTGTATTGACATGCTGAACTTTCCAATACAACGTAAACGGTGCTTGTGAAATAGCTATGTATAGAAAATATTAGTGTTGATATGTCGTTGCGTTTCATTCGTTCAAAAATCTTTTCCTATATAATTACATAAAATTACGTAAAGTGATATTGTTTTATTTTCGACTACTTTTAAAGGAATAAAATTTTGCTACAAATGTCTCGCTAATCAAGAATTTGAGCGTACCTTCTATTATATATAACAATCAGCTGTGGAATGGAATACAAGAACTTTAAGCACTTGTCGATAGAAGAATACTACAGTTTATTCATCTTACTCAATTGGCAAAGGGCGTGAATTTTAATTTTTTATACACAATTCCTATCGAAAGCTGCCCCATTTGCAGCTGGCATTGGTATTTAAAAACTCAACTTGTAGGCTCAAAAGCACATGCCAATACAAAAATAAATACCACATTTTTTTGTTCTCACTATTTGACAAAGATGCATGAAGGTCAAACAGTTGGGTTTTTGTTTGTTTATATTGTAACAATTATATTTATTCTACGATAGTAGTGCCCTGTGGTTTTCCTTGCGTACCCGTAAATGCTTTACCGTAATACGCAATAGGGTTATGAATTTAAGATTTTTTTTGAGATGGTTGGTGTACATAAGATAGACAATACTACCTTTAATCTCAAAATTAAAGATGTTAAGTAATTTCTTAGACAGTAAACTTATAAAATAAGTTAATTTCTAAGGTCAATTTTATCATCCCGTAATTTATCGCGTACACTGCCGCAGGCTTGGTTTTACCAAGGGACACAGCTATTTAAGATAATATTGTAAACTATAGGCACGATAATAGTAATTACTGTAGTTTTTGTTCACACTAAATGACAAAGGGGCCGTGAAGGTTACCGTAATTTGTGTATGAATGGCAGAGTTTATCTGAGGTCGCCTCGTGTTTACATTGTAGTAATCAATTACTATTGATGCTATAACGTAGTGTCAAGGATTTCGTACGGTATTTGTTCAGGAGCGAATCGTTTTAGGCTTGATTGGCGAGAGGCGTGTACGATAGGCGATAGTTTTGATACGATATTGATGTGGATAATAACCTTAAATTAACAGGACGTTTCTTTAGCGCTATCTAGTCCCATGCTAAGCAGAGCCTGGCTATGTTATTAGAGATGTCATTGAATATTGTGTTGTGTTTTACTACTTATATCTATTCTCGACTATTTTCTCGTCCATTGAATAAGTCATTTCTTTATTATTATTTTTTTTTTTAATTGGAAAAATACTCGCGAAGCTGTGTGAATATTAAGTGAATTTCTGTGATCAAAGGTATTCGCTATCTACATCAAGTGACCTTTCTGCCTAGTTATCTGCAATATCATAAAACAAAAGAAAAACAATACAGTTACGCTATTGTAATAAACGTTGTTTTCTTCAAAGCAATGCCTAATGAAAGTCACGGCTAAACACATATTCCGTATAACGAAGTGAAAACAAACCATTTGCATAAAATTGCCAATATTATTTGATTTCGTGCTAAAAGCTTGACGAATTGTTAAACAAATCGCGAGTTTTCATAATAAAAATTGGCGATTAAATTTTGCATATCTATCGGTCAAAATGTTGCGTAGTTTGATGGTTAATTGGATTATTTATTGCTTTAATCTTTGGATTGGGAAACCGTTTTGTATAACGTAAATATAAAATCTAGAGTTTCAGATTTTGTGTAAAGTGTTACTGTAGAATGTTATTAAGCGAACCATCAAATTTTGCGGGAGGTCCTTTAAATGTTATAAAGTAATAACTACAAATAAAACAAATATAGAAGATCATCCAATATAATATCTATCTCTATAAAAAAGTTTTAAAATGCCGACAACACTCTCGGCTCTCATTACTTTACATTAGGTGACGCGCCTACTCGTTTGCCCCCTATTACATAAAAAAGGAAAAAAGTCTCAACACTTTATTTCATAAATATTGACATTTCCATTTCTGTGATTTATTGTGTAACCTGCAGTCTTTGTGACTGGACTGTTAACTCTAAGCTTCAATCTTAAACCTATCATCAAAATCGATAAACAATAAATCGCCCAGTAACATCTCACACGGCTCAATTAACTCGTCAACGCGATTGGGGTCGAGTTATATAACTATTACTAGATCCGGTCGCTGTTCCGATGGAATTCGTGTTGGACTTTTTGTGGCTTTTCAACTCTCGTGATTGTTTTGATTTGCTTGGAGTGTGGCCTAGTTGGTAGTAGTGGTGTTGATGTAACACACGTTTAGAGTTCCGACAAGTTGATGCATGTCCTTCTTTATGGTTAAACTGCATTTGTGGAATGAATTATTCTTGGAGCTGAAGATAGGGACTTGGATAAAGAGGAAAGTGATGCGAACTATGGATGTGGTGGCATGTCTGTATTAATGTATTTAATCCTTGTGTGAAAGAAGCTCAGAAATTGTAATCTGTTAGAAAAAGACGGATTCTGAGGTACGAAAAGATACGAAAAGATAAGAAAAACCTTTGTACTTTATTATCTATATATAGAATTGTTTTGGCGTCTCTCGAATTGGACCAGCCCTATACGTACATACATTTTTTGATGACAAAGTGATTAATATAAGTGCAATTTATACAATGTTGCATCAAATTTTTATCTACTTTGCTGTGTCCCAATTTACAAATTTGTGAAGTACATAGAGAAAACATAGTCATCACTCTTTACAGCGCGTGTTTCTATCGAGTACAACGTATAAATCTCAGTACGTGCTCGGTACAAGTGTAGCATGAATAATGCAAACGTTTGGCATCACTTCCAAAGACGAAGCCAATTTATAACTAGTTTACGGTGATTTAGTTGAGACCCACAACCGGATTCTTGTGCATTTTTCCATTCAAATTTGCACTAGATTTACTGTATATGGACGAGTCTTATATACTCTTATTTGGCGTCAAGTTTGTTTACTGACTTTAGTAATTTACGAGTCGAGTATGATAAGTATTTGGATAGGGTAAGGTATAGGGAAGATTTTGGTTATTGGGGCACAAAGTCAAGCTGATCCATGGCCAATCGATGACAACTAAAGTTCCCTCCCTATTCGTATTTGATCGGTAATATCGTTTTGAATATTGAAGAATTTGTTCAAGTACGTAATGAGAGATACATTTATAATGAAGAATCGATTGATCTGCTTGCGTAAGTTTGGAATAAACTAATTAAACGAATAGACGGACTAGGAAATGAATTAGAGATATGCTCGGAATCAAAACATGCCGACGCAAAATTATGTAACATTCTTAGTTGATTGATGTGTTAGATAATTTGAGTGCTGAGCGGAAAAGTTGAAGGAAAGTGATCCAAGTCGTCAGAACCCTTAATGATATACTGGAATGCTGTAACTTATTTGCGCTGTTTTTATAACTTCCGAGCATAAATTGCCTTAGTATGGTCTTCTTTTGTATCGTCAGATGTGCATTAAATAAGTTGTCCTTAAAAATGTACATATTAAAAGATAGATTTCAAATTATTAATACAAAATAATTTTTTAAAGTTGCATAGAAAAGTTGTAGATCCAAAAGTTTTTTTTAACAACCTTACTCTCTCTTAATAGTTTTGGTAAGTAAACAAATATGTCATTTCTGATTATACAATAAAATCCATAATTATTAATTATAATGTAATCATCGTTTAATTAAAGGTTTTTGACTGACTCCGTTGATTGATTACATTTGGGAGATAATCACATTTTGAATAACGATGACGATGTCAAAGGTGTCAAGGAGGCAATCATCGGGCTATAATTAAATTTAACATCGATCCGTTCTTGCGACAATTTACGTGCCATGAATTTTAATTCACCACTAACGAGATTGTACACCGTCTCGTGATATAGTAATTAAGTTAAATAAATCCTTTAAAATCTGGTATTATTTTAATCGACAGTTATATATAGATTGAATAAAAACTGACCTAGAACTGAGCCTTGGGAAACCCCTCAAGTAAATATCTCGTCCATTCAAAGCCTAGCGATATTTATTCGTACATTTAAACATTTTAAACATACGCATAATGGTGGTCATTCACTTTCACCACTTGCACCTCACGCGAACGTGCCGTCCATGGCAATGGCGTCCTCCTGACACACAACGCGTTTCGGAACTCTTTCACGGCCAAGAAAGTATTGTCAGATTGCAGTTCCGTGATTAGTTGAGGAAAATTGTATGCGGAATTTAAATAAGATCACTGAGTGATTGAAGGAAGTGTACTTTCTTCGTTTGATGTTATCCTTATATTTTACTGTTAGGAATAAATTCTATCTTATTTACTCCTTGTTACACTTAATACGCATGAGTAATTATTACTAGGCAACTTCCTTTGTGTAAGCTTACGACGTTAATTAAAAGCCTTTTAATTTGTTTGTGAATCAACCTTATACGTCGACGTGACATTCCATAGATAAAAAACGATTATTGCACATACAAAATTTTCTCTCGTTTTATTTGCACGTTCGGAACTAAACGTGACCATTTCTTATCAGAGTGGTCATTTCCGTTCTTATAATGGTCACCATTTAAAATATTTAATGCTCTATCATAAATCGATTGTATAGGAACATGTAATATTCATTCACTCTTTAGAGTTGCTCATGAAAGATGTTTCTTTGTTATGACCTTACACTCTAAAAACAGGTCAACCAGTCACGGTCAACGAAAGTAACATTGTCGGATTTGCTACAAGCACTAAAGCCCAACGTGCCGGTATTGTAACATACTTTTACTATTTTTCCTTATGTATATTTTTTGGAACCATTTTTTACTGGGAAAAGTAATTTTGTTTTTCTTAGTAAAATAGCGTTGAATTAATTATTTTTTTTCTTTAAAGATTGTTTTTGTTAGCAGGCTTTGCAATGACCTAATTGTCTTTGGAAATTTTTGAATGATGAGTTAATGATCTTCACTATAAAAATAAATTAATTATACAGCTTTATAGCTAGCCTATAAAATATTTAACGCATCGTTGACACACTCGCTTCTTAATTAGACGCTTCCGAATTACTAATTAATTACGTTAACACAGAGGAACATGTTGTTCACGCGATACCAAGTATCTACGACGATACAGGTGGAAATGTTTCTCCCAATCACGGGTTCCGATCTATGCAATAGTTCACTAAATGCCGACTCAAAAGTTCAAGAGAACAATGGTGCGGTGATGAAATTGGTACTTGGGATTCGGGTGATGTGTTAAATTGAATTTAGGGTGGAATTTTAAAGAGATACGAATTGCTTTGATGAATGATGGAGATTAATTGTTTGCAACATTTGATAAATTTGAAATGCCATCTCTCTATGTAATGTGTTGTTGGAGGAATTGGATAGATTGTTAAAAGAAGCAGTGATTTAGTATAAGTATTAGCTAGCAAGGTCGAAAAATCGTCGTTTATTTAGAAGTATCTGAATTGAATGGGGCCCAGGTAACCTCTTCTTTTGTTGATCAATGACGCGAACCGTTTTATATACTTTTAATTCGATGTGTATTGATAGTACTGCTGTTTGTGATTAGTGTGACTGAGTTCTATAAACATTTCCTTATTTATATTACGCTTCAAATCACCTTGTAGTAATGACAGCAGTGCCTTATATGAAACTTTACTGAACAATAAAAATGCGGAATAGAAAGCGTATACTAGTCTAATAAAATCACTAGAGTATGGGTGTTGTTAAGAGAAGAATTCTCATTTCTATAATAGTTTGAGATTGCATCAGTGTATAAGAAAGTCGATCAAAATACTCGTTCGCGTTGTCCGTTATTCCATCATTTCACTTTTATTATGCATAGCTTTATCCAACTGGTATTGATCTTTTTGATAAGTTCTTATCTCATGATGAATCAGAAACTATTTTTGTTATGTTGATTATATCAAGTTTGGTTCTAGATTTTGCGTGCGTTCAGATAATAGAGATTTTGTTTTTTGTACTGTTATTTCTTTTTGTGTAACTATAGGTTATTAGAAATGAAATCACTAGCCAATAATTGCTAGCTAATAATTATTTTTGACAAGTGTTTCGCATTGTAGTTATCATTCCTGTGTCCATATCGAATAAAGTCTGATATTTTTAGTGATGTTAATGTTGCTATTCTAAGTGTATGCCAAATCCGTTTTGTAGTTTTTGCGTAATAAAGCAACAAACATACTAACATACATCCTAAAAAGTTTCTCGTTGAGAATAATAGCAGGATTAATTGTAAAACTAATTACAAATTCAACAACCATCTTCTCATAATCATCAAGTAGTTCCTGATAGTGATTTTAAATTCAATACATACAGACTAATATCGAACAGCTGATAATGTGCATTTTGTTAATAAATAGTCAGTATACGGAGTCAAAGAGACAAGCTTAATTCTAAGGCCAATTTTTGGGTGTATTATTCAAGCATGACATTTGATAACGGACCACCAGTAGTGTCTGTCGCGGAGTCATAAAACTAGATCTAAACAAGGAAGAGCAAAAATGTTAAATCCGTAACAAATAAATGTGTGACTGTGTCGAATGCTTCAGTTAGGTCTTTTACATATAGATTGGTCGAAAATTGAATCGGATGGATGTTTTGAGGTTCAAGGTTGACGGCTTGGGATTCCAGATGATGTAAAGACGGTACTTTAAATGATTTTTATTATTATTCGACGTTCCCGAACACTTAGGTCCTTTGTAAAAAGAGGGTAGCTTTCTATAACGGGAAACACACTCGTGGCAAGAATCATGGGCAGCGCTGATGACTTCCCATTTCAATTGCCTACTCTATTAAAATTCCTATAGTTCAAATTTTTTAAAAGAGAATCCTTAGATAGTATCAGTAGGTTAAGAAAAGTTTAGAAAAATTAAGATTTAAAAAATAATGGATTTATAGAAAAAAATGGGGAAGAATTCACATTACTTAGGCTTTAATATTTTTCTTCTTTGTATTTAAAGATAAAATTTTATTCTCACGGCTCGTGAACAACTTATTGTGTTACAATTTGTTCTATTTAATAATTGTGATACGGAAGTATCGATTGCAAGGCTTTTAAGGTGGGAATATCTGTCAAGCGAAACAATGAAAAATAACTTGTTCATGTTCTTAATTGATAGATGACATTTGATATGCCAAATCCGATATTTGTTATTCGGACGAAAATGTTTATAAGAAAAACCTCCGAAACTGACCGCTTTAATTTTGTTGTTGTTTTTTTCCTAGTCTTATACAGAAACGGCTTTGCATTAACAAATAATAAGTCTTACGCGATATTTTTATTTGACACTAGGTTTCAGATGAGCCATTCCAATTCGACTTTACAATTAAACTTTACTCTTAAATTTGTCAGAGTAACTAATTTGGGTAGATGAGCTTGTCTTTATTACATACATGATATGAGATGCAAGCCCTAAATTGCTTGGACTGTCTGAATACTGAAATAAAGCAGTAGATGCCGCTATGTATTGTGTACCTACTGTCGGGACTAGAGATCCTCGAAGAGATCATATACCTCTAAGTTTTAGACTAGAATGTTTGTTTATTGTACTTGTGTGGTTTTTGAATGAAATTTTTTTTAATATTATTATTAAAATAATATAATAAATAAATATTTTCAGGAAATTTATACACAGCGCCATCTAGTTCAAAGCTAAGCCGAAGCTTGTGTTATGGCAACTAGATAACGGAATAAATTACATAAACATACTTTTCTTTTGTAAAGACATACATACAATACATAGCAACACCCAGACCCCAGAAAAATACAAATGTAAATTACAAATATATTTTTCCGGTGTGGGAATCGAACCCACAACCCTTCGCGCAGAAAGCAGTTGTGTTACCACTGCGCCAAGCGGTCGTCTTTTAACTTTTATTATTGTTCCAGGGTCTCCCGTCGTGGTCGCGCGGGCTGGAGGCGGCGGAGGCGGCGCGCGCGCGCCTCGTGCGGTGGGCGTGCGGCGAGCCCCCCGCG
>DWAJ01000832.1:0-27571 GCA_018238005.1 Eurema mandarina
ACCAAAGAATTCGCTGGCATCGCGAAATATGTTTGAAAAGGCTATGTGTTGAACGACCTTGCTTCAAACAATTTCACTCCTAAAGCGCCCACTGTACACGGCTGAGTACACCCCTATAACTTAATATGTACATTATTTTTTTTAATTTTATCTTCTTATATAGCATATTTTATCCCTTATGGACTAATAAATTGAAAAACAATACAAAAATATACTGCAGTTTCACTTTGGGCGTTAATGGGTTAAATTGTATAGAGTAAATATTTTTAGACTAGCCCTTCCACTGACACTCACCTTCGCTGTAACATGTCAAAGCAATTGCAAATACATTTTGTAATATTTTCTTTTAATTGTCACAAAGAACTATTAAAAAATTTTGAATAATAATGTCTCCTTACAGCGATCTACCACTGTGAAAGACGCCCTGGAACTTCTAGCTGGAAAGGATACCCTCGAAGGAGTATCAGATGCATGGCAACAACTCTCGCTGGAACAGCTACCAGTAGTCCTCCTTCTGCACCTCAAGTGCTTCCAACTTGACTCGGAAGGTCACACTGCCAAGATTGTAAAGAACATTGACTTCCCCATTGAATTGAAGATTGATTCTAGTAAGTATAGACTATAGTGCTTGTAATTATTTGGATATGTTTGGTATTTATCAATAAAGGTAAATTTAAGTATCATTTTTTACTATAATTAATATTACATAAATTATTATAATATAAATAAAAAAGTGTTTTGTTTTGGAAAAACTACTGAAGTTTTTCAGTACATATGGAGTATTGACATAGGCTAAATTAATATCACATATAAGTATATCAATTAAACTTAATTATACACAAATGTTGCTGGAAAAGGAAATTATTCCGATAATTTGTTAATTTTATTAATTACTTATTTTCTTTCAGAAATAATGTCATCCAAGCACACACCGAAACAACGCCTATACAAGCTGTTTGCGGTTGTATACCATGAGGGTGTGGAAGCTGTGAAAGGACACTATCTCACTGACACATACCATGGACAGGCTGGTTGGATTAGGTATGCTTTATATTAATACTAGCGAACCGCCCTGACTTTGCTGTATGTATTATACATACAAGTTGAATAACTACACTCGGGTGCAATGAAATCGCACATGTGGACATTTATTGAATAATATAATTTATTTTTTAAATTAAATAAATGAAATGGCATAATTAAAAAAATGTCCACATGTGCGATTTCATTGCACCCGAGTATATATCTATTAAAAAAAGCATGGGAATTGGTTGCATACTTTTCAAGATTTTAAGCATACATACAGATAGAAGAAAGCTACTTTATTTTTACTCTGGAATGATGATTATAATGAGTTTTTCTTGAATACTATCATGTACAGAGTATAAAAATTAAAAATATGTATACTTTTTATTGTAGGGGAAAATATAAATACATGACTGATCTGATTAATATAACCAATAGACATATATTGTATGTAACTGTCATAGGCTATAAATGAATAAGATTACATTACTACATATTTTTTGTAAAATAAATCTCTAAATTAAGTAACTTACTATGATGCTATTATTTTTCGTCTCTGAATGTTGCGTAAGCGCAACAAAATGAGGATAACCACGACTGAGTATATAAAGACATTAAATATACACATGAGTTTTCCTAACATTTATTATTATAATATCGTTTTAATAATAACTTTCCAGATATGACGACTCAACTGTGACCCAGGTGAGCGAATCTCAAGTGTTGAAACCTAAACCACCGAGGATGCCATACTTGCTTATGTACAGGAGACATGACACGCTTCCCACTCACCGACCAGCTTCTAAACCTGAATAGGTTCAATGGTGAGTCAAATATAATATGAATAATAGAAATTGTAAAAGAACTTTAAAGTAATTCTGACTGCTTTTTATCTAAATGCAAAGTTAGTTACTGGAGTTTATGTAGCTAATAACTAATAATTTAGTTGTAGAATTTTAAGACTTCTCTTCATAATATGTTTATATTTATTTTTTATTTGGTATCTGATTCTAATATTTAAAGGAACATTCCCAATATTATAAACACGAAAATAAGTTAGAATATGTTTTTGTTTCTCTTTCATACAAAAACTACTGGATGAATATCCTATGGATATGGGTAAATCATAAATTTTATATATTATAATAATCTACAATGATGCTATTATTTTTCGTCTCTGAATGAATGTTATGTACACATAACCAAATGAGGTCAAATTATACTGAGTATTTTATACCAAAAAATATGCATTTAACCCTTAATTAATTTGTCATTAATATAATAAACTTATCTTACAGGTTTATGGCGGTGAATGGCTGCTATTGAAGTGCTACAACACGATTTATATTCCCCGGACTAGAAAATCCGGGCAAAGACAACCAGTGATTAGTGTTAAGCAATGTGGTGTAAATAAGTGCTAGATTATGTAAGATAGCATATAACATTTAATCACGGTTTATGTGTATATTTCGCTGCGTTGAAATCTGTAGCTAAATTGCGATTAGTATGTTATATCGTGCCTTGAGATCAGCACAACGAATGTATATGTCATAGTATCTCCATATATAAAATCTTATCTGTGTAATTTTTGGTTTATTTGACTGTTTAATTTCTCTTATTATAACTCAAAATTGCCTGTAAATTAAATTGAATATTTGCTTGTAATTCGCTAGTTTTGTATATAGGTCTCTCTGTATAAAGTGCAAAATGGTGACATTTTGGTTTCTAAATGTAAAATTTAAATCTTTCTTATGGAATTTGTGTATATAGTTTTGGGGGTATGTTGTTTATTTTTAAAGTTTCTATTTATTAGTGATGTCCCGACGCCGTCGGTGTAAATAAACTGTATATTTATAATGGTGTTATGAGGCGTATACTTGTTAAGATATAAATTAAAAAAAATATATAAAAAAATTTCTAAGTCGGGCTGTGTCGAAATGAATGTTTCATTAGTACAAAGACAATGTTGGGATATACAGGAACGGTCAGTTTGGTCAAAATTGTATATAAGTAATGAATTATTCGTATGTACATATGGCGGAAGTGAAGTGGCATTATGAAACGCGGAATATAATATGACGCTAAATAACGTGAAATTCTCACTAGTGAAAGGAAATGGTGCTTTGTTGGACTTGATGTGTGTTTTCAATAGATCTGCTTACATTATAATATAATTTTTATAAATTTACTCATAGCATGAATCCACCTTATCGTAATTAAACATAACTTATTACATGATCTAACATTTAAATGTAATATTAAAAGATTTATGAGTAATTATAAAAAATGCTTTTGTGATCGAAACAAATTTTGATAATTTGATGAATATGGAATAATTTAAATGAGGTATTATTGAAAATGCAACATGAAGTATGGCTGGAAGGGATGTGCCTATACATGTGATGTGATACCGGCCGCAGATTGTGTATTCGTTAAGTGTTGTTGACGGTCTCTTTGCATATGTTTTTAATATTATTCTAAATCCACAATCTATCTTTTTGTTATTGAAATTTTCAACGCGGAAAATTTACTAATATAACTATAGTTGGATGTGCTAAATTTAATGAAAGTATATGTTTGTGTTGGTACATGCTTAGCGTTTGTTCGGTCGCCGCTTGAAGGCATTGGAGGTGAAGTTATTCTATAATGAATTAATCTTTTAAAAAATTAATACGAAATTAACGGATTTTAAGAATGAGATAGCAAGTCGTCCACCGCCTTCAAATCGGTTCCGAAAACAAACATAAAATTGTCTGATCTCACTTAAATGTTGTTACTACGTGCGTCCGACGCGCACGTTGATACTGTAGCGAGAAGCGCGAATCGTCCTTATTTCGAATCAGCTAACTAGCCGTTAAGTGTTAAAAATTATCTAAAAAAAATCACCATTTGGTTTACGATCCAAGTGTACTAAAAAAAGCGTAGTCTTTAAAACTTAGTCAATTTAATATAATACGATAGGGTTTAATTGTAACGCCACGGGCGAGACGACGGTTTTCAGTAAGCTTTTGTTTTTATAAGTTGGTTGTTTGTAGTCGATCGGATTGTGGGTAGCTCATAGTTAGTGATACGTTGGCAATAATTATAATTCACCATATTGCTAAGTTCTCTCGTACTAACAGATTTCTTGTTGAGCCAAATTTATATTTTTTATCATACGTAGTGTAAAGATTAGTCATGCAATGGCATACGATTGGCAATTTCAAATTGTCCTGCTAAGTTGCTTTAGTTGTAGCGAAGTAACGATATGAGTGAGGTACGTTTCTTTGAATGAGTATGGGCCAAATAGATGAATAATCGGTTTGTATGTATAGAATACATGTTTAAAAGTTTAAATTTTCGTGCTAATATAAGTAAATTGTATAAGCAAGCGTCGGCTCATATAATATAATTGTGCTAAGTACCTCTTTAAAATGTCCGAGTAATACTAAGTATGCGTTTAAAAACTGTCTGCTTAACATCGTTTAATGGCAGATTTAAAAAGAATCACAAAAAAATGTTACTTGTAAGTAAGTATGTACTCTAGAAAATCGGTACTAAGAGTAAGAGGTACGCTATAATTTCTTGTACTATAAAAGTAATCTATCGTAGTACGTTCGTTAACCGTCGCTCTAGTGTTACAAGTGAAGGTAGTTTAACATATTACAATGCACAAATTTGATTTAAACTTTTGTTCCTTTGCGCACGTTTGCTTTTTGATGCGTGAACTTAGAATATTCACCAATTCTGGGTAACTATTCTAAAAAATAATACCGTCTTAATTTTTAATGACAATGATGAATTGATTGACAGCAGCAGAAACATGGATTTGTAAAGTCGCA
Source organism: Eurema mandarina (assembly GCA_018238005.1). Classification (NCBI taxonomy): domain Eukaryota; kingdom Metazoa; phylum Arthropoda; class Insecta; order Lepidoptera; family Pieridae; genus Eurema; species Eurema mandarina. Next base: position 4,848 of record DWAJ01000832.1, read on the forward strand.
TGACGTCACTTCTATGCGCGTGATCTACTAAGTTGTGACGTAATCGGCCCCTACTCCGTAACATTAATGCGGTATATATAAGTTTTTATGAGTGTCGAATCAAAATTACGGTTATTACATTGGTTTATTTATGTAAGAGACATATTTTCATGCATATTGAAGTGTCAAAAGTATCAAGAATTCTCATACTAGATCCAAATTGGTGAGATACAGTTCACGCGAGTGCAAGACTGAATGGCGAGTGTGTGACTCCCGCAAGTGTCCGAGCACATAGTATAAGTTTCTCGTAACCACAATGCTGCCTTAGTTAAGTTTACGCGATTCGCTTGTTAGCCGTTAGCCATAGCTCTTGACTCGCAAATAGATGTTTTACGACGCGGAGACTGACGCTGGTCAAGCTTTGAGGGCTCACTTTAATATAATTTAAACGTATAAATAACTTCCTTACAATATAACCGACAATACTAATAGTGATCGTATGAAATCTAATTCAACATTGTTTTATAGTTATTTTTGATATTACGTTTCCAATTATCCTCACTCGCAAGATATGGAGCTTGGTCAGTCGATATGAACTAGGGTTTCTGATAGGTTGCTTTCATATACGTCGAGATATGATAATCTTACTCAAAAATTTCTCGAGTATCTCGAGAAAGGAATTCAACAAGCTCCTTAACGAATACGTTCCTTTTTTAACTGCCACAGAATATAAGGAATTGGCAAATAAAACTAACAAAATGCGCTCAGCTGGTTTATGATGACGCGTTGGTCCTGAGCTGGCCCGGATTTATAAATTGGTTTTACATGAGTTCCGGGTCAATTCTAGAAAATATATAATGAATATGTAATTTTGCTGCGTTACATCAGCGTACGGAATTGATTTCTCGAGTTCTCGAGAGATTGCGACAATTTCCTGTCTCGACTAAAGGTTTATCTCGAGAATCTTCGAGCAGAAACCCTTAAAAGAAACCCAGGTAAATGTTAGAATACTTACGGTATAAGTTGTTTTTTATATAAGCAATTATAACACGCAATCCTAACGCAGTGGGCTGTGATCTTACACGGGATTGATGTTATAAATACATTTCATAAAGTACTATATTACAATAGGATATAGTGCGTTTAGATATATATGTTATGGACATCTATTACGTACTTCGAATGGCTAATCTTTATTTTGACGCCTAGGGGCCAATACCATAAGTTGTTAGCGATTATTTAAAAATTATAACTTACCGAATTTAAAAATTTAATATGACAAAATTGTTCGATATAATCTATATATCTGAAAGCACGATTTTATCTTTATTAAATTATTATTAATTGATACATTTTATCACTGTAAATATAACAAAATTAGTGTATATAATGTGTTAGTTTGTTGTAATTAATTAGTCACGTTCCTGAATAAAATGTTTTTTATTGTAATCCGATCAAAATGTTCGATTGTTTCACACGTTTGATTGAAGATGTGCTAATGGAGATGATCATATGAATCTGCGACGTTGCTGCGATCTTATCGAATATTTTATATGGTAGATATTATCGTCGTCTTTATTGACACAAGTCGCTTGACCCCGGTGCCAATATGATTTCGTATCGAAACGGTTATAGATCAAAATCAATCGAATTATTTTGTACAATTTTCCTTTGAAATATTACTGTATCACAGTATTCCTATACACACAAATTATAACCAAGTCATGTATAAAATTAATATATTTATTTATACAAGATGATCTATATATAGAGACTCAAATTTCACATATTTCGTTCAAATCGACTACAAATCATCAGTGTTAAGATTAAGACCCAATACGTTTAAAGCGGTAATATAATTTGTGCAAGTTTAGATTAATACGATACTAGTTCTGTGACTAAATGAAATGTGTGCTTTTTATATAATATTAAATACTGAAAGATCGATTTGGGTCACATAATTTATTTGCCGTAGATAGAGCTCGCATGATAGTCTAGTCGGAGCGAAATCTTGGCGATCCCTTCTAACGAAATTAAGCTAAAGACTTAACGCCTTAATTTTTATAGACCAAATTGTGCAATAGCAAAAGGATTAAAAATATTACAATGAATATGTCAGCGGTCTATCTACTTAGGTTTAATATACACAGTATACTTATCTTAAACTATTTTATTATTTTTATATGAGAGGTTCGTTATTTAAGTTATCTTTAGTTCTAGATGTTAAGATCCAAGGCTGTATTATGGAGTGTTTTTTCCAATGAAACAAAAATCGGTTTAGGGCTGGGGCGCACTTATTATTAATAGATCAATCGGAAATTAACTTCTGACAATTACAATAGTAATTTGCAGTGTAAGAGTAATATGATATTTCGCACTCAGCTTAACCGTTTTGTTTAACCCGTTGTTTTGAGTAAAAATACTCCTGTTGGTTGTAATAGTTAGCGCAGAATTACAAACAGAACACCTACTACGTGTTATCTATTGCGATCAACTTTCCTATGTTGTTAAACTAAATGTGTGTATGACTAACTATATAAAATCCTTTATTTTGGTAACTAATTGGTGTTATGAAAAATTTGTGAATAAAATATGGTGTCATTCTGAAATATTGTTTTTTATTTCTAATTTTAAGTAACCACGCTCCGTTTAATCTTCAGTCACTTCTCATTCACCATGTTCTGTAATAAAGCGTCAATCAAAAATTAGTTACAATTTCAATTATCATTGGTAATTATGTGATCGTTTGCTCTTAAATTTAAATATGTAATATAATTTTTTTCATACGTCATCGCAGTATAAAAAACATGACATTAAATTACTTCATTAAAAGGAATGTTTAAATTACAGAATAAATTATTATCAACAAAACAAGCTGCTGTTAAAAAGACATATCCAAGAAGAATTATTAAAAGGAAGAATAACTTTTTTAAACTCCTTAGTATCTCAAAAGTATTCCCATTCTAGAATGATAGGCTATAAAAAAATACGAACCCTGACTCTAAATTTAAAAACCAGGTAGAAGAGCATGACAGCTAAAATTGGCGCCAAAGTTGTCAAAACTAGAGTCCAACCGACAGCGCCTTCGACGCGGCCGTGCACCATGCCCGATAGGAAAGTGGTCTGACAAAAAATTTTGTCGATTACTAAAACCTGTAGAAAATTTTGCCATTCAAGTAAATTTTCAGTTGATCCGATTTATAATTATTGATATTATTTCAAAATATGTATATATTTGCACTTGTATTGTATCTTATTAGTTATACCTATTTTTTTCAAAATTGTATATATAGTATATAACAGTCACTTGCGGTGCATGGTGTGACATTTTTTAAGTGTTGTGCATCATCGGTAAAACTTAACCTATTGATAAATGTATAATACTCTTTATCTTGATGTTACAACAACTAATAATGATCGTCCTTATTTCTGTACACACTAATTCATATTGAAGTAACACTTACCAATAACATAAAAGGCGACAAAGCCCAGCACACCCGCAAAAACACGCAGGGGTATTCCCCTATCGCAAAGTACACATCTTCACAGAACGTGGTCTGGCCATAGACATACGTCACTACGAGAGTCACTGCGGCTGCGATCGGCACACGCGGCTTGGAAACGGGCCAACTCATTAAGAAGTTGAGAATGTAAATGCCACCCTGAAACATAGTTGTTTGACCTTAATAAGCAATTGCTGTAAACCAATAAATTAACCCGGTACGAATGAAATCTTCAGTAATTAGATTCCAATTTAATACATTTTAGTCAAACATTTAATTACCTGTGTACAAAGTGTCATAATTCCAATGAAGCAAAAGAGAAAGCATATCAATATAAGGAAGGCCCAAGTTATTTTACGAACAAATCGCCCAGAGAATGACGACATTATTGTTTGAACCAAAAGAGCCTGAAAAAATATTCATTGGGATACTTTTACCATTATAAAGGCAGATGAATAAAAGTACTAAAATATGTTATTATTACATTTGTTGTAAAAGAATTTGTATAGATTGAAAAGAGCAGAGTAAATTCTTCAAACGCCAATCATGTTTTAAAACAGCCTCTAACTAATGTATAACTGAAAATTTAAACTAGGAACATATTTTTGCATTCTTAGTTCTTACCATTGATGAAACAGACAACACGAATAGCGTAAAGAATACTATCGCTGACCAAAATTGACTTCCAGGTATTCGGGCCACGTAGTCCGCCCACAAAACCATCGATGATGACGCTCCTGCAAATTTAATAATTCTTAAAAAAATACCTATAAGGAATCCCAAAAAGGTGTTTTTGTCATTGCTTATAGAATATTTTTGTAATACGTAAAAATCGTTGTAAAACTTTTCACGTTACATAGTTTCTAGTTGTAAATTATTTAATTAAAATTTTCTGAAGCGGACCAATTTTAAGTTCTGTTTAATGAGACAGATGGCGCTGCATCACTTCCTTACTTAAAAACTATGTACGGTCAATACAAAGTTTCTGCATAAAATCATTGAAATAAGACCGACTTTTTTCTTTCTGCTATTTTAGATTTATCGTTTGTTTAATACTTTATTGTAGCGTTTTCAGCACAAGATATTAAAAGGTAAAAGGGTTATTAAGGTACGGGTAATAGGTAAGTTAAGATAAGACATAGGTAAGGTAATGGTTAAGTGGGTACGATACCTATACCTATACGATTTTGTAAGTATATTGGTATGTAGCCACACCTACCTCTCCAAATATTAGTATTATTATCGTAGTCCATAGACAGAGCTCCATGCACTGCCCCTAGTATGAGCGCACTACCGGTGCAACAAGTCTTCGAAACTGCAAACGCTATAACTGCGGTATTGGCCAGTTTCTGCTTTTGTTTGAGACTATACGACCCAAGCATCACCAAAGTGCCTTGCGATACAGTCATTTGAAGGAGCGAATATTCTAGAGCCTCACGCCATATCTGTTTATAAGAAAAATGAGTTGTACATACAATTAAAATCGTTAAAGTACTATTTAGTTAGTTGATTTATCATAACCTTTCTTTCGAAACCAATAAACAGGTATTATAAAAAAAAACGATAATTAGTAGTACCTATTAGCAAAATAACAAATACGTCTAGAAATTGTTAATAAAACCGTACAATAAAAATACCTAGAACCGCAATAAGAGCACGCAAAGTGATGTTCTTACAATGTTTTACCACCTAAGTCTACATTGTGGAATGCAATTAATAAAGAAATTGAAAATTGAAGCCATTTTAAAGTAAACAATTTTGTCTACTTAGATCGTCGCAGGGCATTGCATGTCGTTCGCAGATATTAAAATTTTCCAAATGTACGTATAGCTCGTGTGCGTGATATCGAGTATAACAACGTGTTTTTACGCTTAAATGACCGATTAAAATCAAGGGGATATTAGTCTATGCGCTTTACGTCTATTTATGAAACAATATTACCTGCAAACCATTAGATAATACTCCCCAGTCGCATTCCTTAAACATTTTTCCGGCTCCCTTCAATCGAAACACACCGACTGCGCTGGCAATAAGTACAAAGTATGCCAACACATCTTTAAATAGTACCATCTAAAAGTACAAGAAATATATACTTCATGGCCATAACGCATAGTAAAGAGGAATATTTTTATCTTAGTTCGAATATATATGAGGAATAGAGGAATACGCGCCCGATAATTAATATCTTCTATTTAATATAAGTATAGCGTATAATATAATTCACACTGGAGAAACAAATAATTAAACACCAACGTACCTTTGAATAACTGTATATCCTTTTGCAAGCTATAAAATAAACCAACACCCAGCTAATTACGTAGTAAATTGTCAATTCCGGTATAATATCTCCTAATCCGCCAAAAAGTCCGTCTCGTTTTAAATTCAATACAAAATTGCTAAAAAAAGAGTAAACGTATTTTAATTATGTAATATTCCCCTTTGAATTTAATTTATTTAATTTCATTGTTCAAACTTTTTCTCTCTTCCATATTTAGGAATTATTCAGACACCAAGAAGATTAAATAAATTCAGAATATTTCTTAATAAAGTTCTAAAGACGATTAATTATAATAATTTTAAAGTTATTTAATCTGTAAATATCTATTGTGTAAGTTTTCAGTGTATCTGTATAAATAAATAAATATTAATGTAGTGTAATTAATGTAGATTGTGTATCTACACTAATATTATAAAGAGGAAAGATTTGTATTTTTGTATGTAACGAATAAACTCAAAAAGTACTGGTCCGATTTTAATAATTATTTTTTCAATAGAGCGAGTGTTCGTTCCCGGAACAATACGTTCCGGGAACGAAAACTAGACGGATAAAACCGCGGGGAACAGCTAGTCTATACTAATATTATAAAGAAGTAAAGTTGGTATTTTTGTTAAGTTGTAAAGAGTAATCTCGAGATATACTGAACCGATTTTAAAATTCTCTCACCAATAGAAAGCCATAATATTGCTGAGTGTCATAGGCTATATAAAACAAAGACTGTTAACATTATGTCCAACGAAGTGGGCACGGGTCAGCTAGTATTAAATATTTTACTAACAAAAAGAACGACTGTGACGGCACTTCACTGCCTTCCGGTAGAGGGCGATGTCTGGCGGCACATGGCGGGTTAGCCCCGGCCGCGCAATGCAACCACGGCAGAAACGAATGCATTGAATGTACCATCAGGGCCAAACTATACGCACTCGTGATGCCCAACGCTAGCACCGTGAACATGGACGTTATTATCATCGATAAACCTACGCCTGAAAAATAAAATTGGTAGGTTCAGCAATTACATTGATTTAGCTTTAGATAAATACCTACTTATTTGCCAAACTTATTGTTAGTTCTTTTTTGGAACAAGATTCTTCAACCATGTATGTCGGGATGAATTACTCCAAAAATATGTAATTAATAAGAACACACGGGTCGTTAAATATTGATTTATTGACTAACTACGAGGATTTTTCATAAACTATTTTACCTCTAGCAATTGGCGCCATATCCCAACAATTCAAGACCCCTTTCTTAGTGACCACTCCCAACGCGAGTTCCAAGTAAAATATTGGGTAAGCGAAGAATATACTGAATACATTATAAAGGAACAGAAATGGCAGCAGTTTGCTCAAATCGTGTAGGTATGGATGCCACCACAGTTGCACGATGCCCACGCAAGAGGACAGCACTAGTTGGCGATAGCTTATATTATTAGTCCATCTGTCTTCGATCTAGAAAACCCATCGTTATGAAGAAAATGTTTTTTTAACGTATAAAAATGTTTATAATATCTAACAATAATATTTTTACTTAGTCTACATTTTTTGAGCTAAATTTTGGTGTTATAAAAATAATATTGATATAAAAGAAGGGCATAACATTTTTGTTTTTGTTAAGGAATTAAATTGGAGTAGTAAGATTAAGTCCCTTATACATATGCCTACTGTAATATATCAATAATTATGATTTTATAATATTACCAAAGGTCCTTCAGTAGATAACGATTCTGAAGATTCAGAAATAGTTTGAGTTCGAGAGCTCTGTAACAATTGATTTATGAGTCAGTCATTAAACCCTTTATCAGTTATTAACATACTAACATTTATATTTGTTTACCACAGAATCATTCATAATATCCGCTCATATATATTTACATAAATTATTTAGTAAAACGTTAAGCTATAAAATAATAATTCTTTGCATCAATTGTCAATAGAACATCAAACGTCAGTCGTAATTGAAAGAAGTTAATAAGAAGTTTTTGTATCGAGAAGGTCAACAACGCACTTTTAAACAATTTATATACTCTTTGGTTTTAGTAACGTTAGACTCTCCTCTCATATAAGTGGGTTGTATGAGAAGAGGGTTGCATAACATTTTTCCTTCTCTAAACCTTAGGTAATATTTTATTTATTTATTTATCCTTTATTACATATACATTACAAATTACATAAAATAACAAATATCAAGAAGTACCCAGGTATATGTAAATGGCGGCCTTATCACTAGTCAGTGATTTCAGCCAGGCAACCATTTTTTAGTCACCATTAAAGTCACAATTAAGTTAAAATAGCATAACAACTAGTATATTAATTTTATTAAATTAAAAAATATTGCGTTATAATTTTCAAAACTAAATATTGTGACATACCACATAAGACCCAGACCCAAAAATCCGTAATATGAGTAAGGGAATACCTAATTTATTCTTCTTGTCTAACTTTTTTTTGCTCTTTTTATTCCATGACCTTATATTTTATTTCAAATCCTGCATCAATCAAAATCGACATTTCTAATTTATGGTCTAGGAATGAGGATTAGGGTTAAAAAGAAACACAATATTAATAAAACAATGTATATATTTTTAATATCGCCGATATCAGCATACATCGTGCTGCATCCTAAACGCAACTAATCTATTTGGCTGCATACATACAAATTAAATTGAATACACCAATGTGTCGAGTCATAACTACGTTTGAATTTTATTCCGTTATTAAACAAACCGTTATTTTAATAAAACCAGGCATTTCGTCATATTTTATTTCTTCAATAGCACCTTAAAAAGTCAAAATTACACATGCTATGAAAATCAAGAATCATAAGTATTAAGGCATGTAGAATTAATTTGTACATGGTTTTAATTAAATTCTAACGATACCTGTTAACATTTCCTCACATACACGTGAACTAACATGTAGGACCTATACCCATGCTAAAACACAGCTGAATGAGTTTATGGTTTTCTATATAATTAAAAAAAAATTGCAAACATTCTAATCGATTTACGGAGACGTAAATAATTATTTTGTAAGATATTTATAGATTTGTGTGACGCAAACTCAGGTAAGGTCAGGTAACCTCACATAAGGTGAAAAAAATGTAGCTATTATACATTAATTGTTAGTTGAAAGTCTAACTCTGTCAACTAATATAACATACTGTGACGTCACAAACGCAATGTGAGACCACAAGCCTTATATATTATTTAGCCTTATATTTTATTAATAGAAAGAAGAGTATATAAACTTCCTTCCTACATTTTTTTACACGATTGACTACATATTGCTTTAATAGTTCTTAGATATTATTGTGACAGTCTTACACTAATCCATAGATTATGTAGAGGAGTTTGTTTGTTGTTTCGTCTAATACTAATCGTACCTATTTAACACATTTTTAATAATAATATAAGGTTTATGTTGTATAAGTAATTTTGCATAGTGATAATCATGTTATTTCTTGAATAGTTTCTTAGATTATTGCCAAACACTAATCCATAGATTATGTAGAATACAGCTTTTATGTTCATTTCCTGAAACTACGGTTCGTAATGTAAAACATTCATGACTACAATTCAATATATGACATGTTTATTTATGGTCTTTTAACACATTTAAAATTAAAAATTGTCTTACTAAAAACATCCTACGTATAAATGTCTCAAGAAAAGAACAAACTAATCATGTCTTACTAATTTAAACAGCAAAATAATTTAATACTCAGATGTTTTGTAATGTTAAATGTGTTTATATACTTTACTAGTTGACTTTACATAATCTGTCTACGCATTTAAAGTCAATATCATCTGTATTGGATTCTAAATTCGAATTTTGCGAATGAAAACCGATAAGGCTGATATTTAAGTATGTTACAGACACTAAATAGATCTCCAGCAGAGGGAAGTGGGGCCAGTCCTCCAGTCACGTCTGGGAGACGTGATACGTCTGAAAGGCTGTTTTTTAATGTTGACTTTGTTAATATACTTTACTAGTTGACTTTCATAATCTGTCTACGCATTTAAAGTCAATATCATCTGTATTGGATTCTAAATTCGAATTTTGCGAATGAAAAGCTATAAGGCAAATATTTAATTATGTTTCAGACGCTGAAAAGATCTCCTGCAGAGGGCAGTGGGGCCAGTCCTCCGGTCACGTCTGGGAGACGTGATACGTCTGGCAGGCGCTCGATATGAGACTTCACTTCGGCTTTCACTGCATACATCTTTTGCAGTTTTATGTTGTATTCCTGAAATAAATATTTGTTAAACCTTAAAAATACTATCATTTAATTCAACTATAGGACTAATATAAACTAAATAGAGCAAACTAACAATTCTCATTTCGTCTAAAAAAAGGGATGAAAATTTGTTTTTTTTTCTTTAATGTTGAGGATCCTATGCAATCCAAGAAATACCATCCAGTTTTTACTTTTTTATATTATTAATATTTAACCTTAACAGTTAATATTACTAATATCAGAAGTAATATTAGCTGTTAAGGTTTAAAAGTGTGAGAGAAGTTATACATTTCGATAAATAATTGCCATATATTAAAATATTCTATAGTTATTTTACGTTAAAAATATTATTTACCTCAAGTCTAGCTTCAGCATGCTTCGCCAAATCTCTCTGTGCTTGAGCGAAGTCTCTCAACATGGCCGCCACTTTTCGCCTTTTATCCAGTTCTTCAGTTAGTCGCAAATTGTACTCCGCTAGTAATTCTACTGCAGAATTCACCACTGTACTTAGATTAACAGCAGACTCCTTATCTATAAAGAAATTTATTATGTTAGGAAGATAATACATATAGGTACATTTATAGTCTCTCATTATTGGTATGAAGTTTAGTCTCTATGATGCTTCTCTGCGAAAATAACACAATGGAAGTAGATGTATTTAACTTTCTATGTATACAAAATGCAGTGTGCAAATTCAAAAGCTACTTAAAAAAACATCCTTCAGATAACTTCAAATATAATCCTCCTAGTCTCTAAATACAGTTGTAACAGAAAAAATAACATTAAAATAATAATTGAATCTAAAAATAAAGGAAACACCCAGATACTGCAAATTGTACCAATAGTCAAATATTCAGGAACTCAAAATAGTGCAAGAATATATTTCATAAAATACAATTAAATATAGAAAAAATGCATTTCACAAAGAAAACATATTTACATTAATTAGTAAACTGTAAAAATGTATAAATATGATAAAATCAAAACTTTTTACTGATTTTGGCTATGTACATGACAACAAATTTATAGTTCAAGATCTGACCATTGTATCAGATAAATAATATAAAAAAAATCACAATTAATATTACAGAATTTAAAAGACATTATGTGTCTGAATCACATTACAGTATTTTAAATCATAAATGATAAATGACCCTCTAACTATGAAATTTAATGAAGTTACATTGAAGACTTATAGGCATAAAATTTATGTTTTCAATGTAACATGGTCAGGCGACCATGGAATAAATAAAACAAAAGGATGTAGAAAATATTTATTTTTGGTTTCATTACATTTATTATATTGGCTCATAAATCTCAAATTCAGTGTATAGCGATTACCTTCTAATTTAGACAATAATTGCACTTCAGAAACTTCTGGAGGTAGAGATGCAATCCTTTCTCGGACGGCTTCATCGCTTGATGCACTTGATTCCAACTCTAACAAGGCCTGAAATGCATATGAATGTTTTTGTTAATAATAAAACACACAATACTTTTAATGGACTGTGTTTTTTTTATAAATTGTGATTGGTCTGTGAGCAGATGTCATAAGTGAAATAAAATGTCAGAGTGTAATGTAGATGCCCTCAAGTATGTACTCCTCATCACATGATCTCTATGATTGACTATTAAATGGTAGAAACAATGGGATAAATGAAATGGACGTTCATCTACGTTCATTTGAAAGGGTAGTTATGGAGAATGGAAAATTAAAGCATTGTAAAGATTTAATCAGTTTAAGTCCATCATAACATGCTATGCCATATAATTGTTTTTAAAACAGGGTCAATAATTTTGTAAAATGAGTCCAAACAACAAACTTATACAAAAACAGCTCTTGGTGTTATTTATTTTAATACTATATTATTAAACCTCTTAGAGCTCCCTAGCAACAATTTATTGTTATCATTACCATAAATGTATTAATATTATTTAATAAATACAGTATGCTTCTCTTTTGTGATTTGTGATAAATTTGTCTTAAAGCTATGTTAGCCGTTAAAAATTTGATGTCTTGCAACAAACAATAGTTTGTAACCATTATTTTTATAATTTAAGATGAGATTGTAAAACCTGTCTTGTTGTAAAAATCATAGTGTGAAGATATATCCCATAGCTAAGTCTTTAAATTCAAATTTCAAACCAGAAATTGTTCAAATATTTTGATATGTGAAAAATTTTAAATTAAGTCTTGGATTAACAAGAATAATAACTATATATTTGTTGAGTTCCAAAAAACACACCTTGATAAGTTCCTCAGGTTCCGGAGGGTCACCAGGAGGAGTTTTTGGGCTCAATGTGATGTGCGTTTCAATCTTCCCGTCTACTTCAACCTTAGTCTCACTGTACCGTCTCTTCTCAGGTCTTTCCTTACTTTCCAATTTTGGTTTCTTCTCCGGATCTTTTGGTTCCGTGTCCGTTGATTTTCTCTTACTAACTTTGTTTGGTATTGCGTCATTTGGATCAACTGAAATGAATTTGTAAATATATTAATGTGAGAATAGTGTACACTTTTTTGAATTAGTAAATATATTTTAAAGAATTTGATATAAGTCCAAACTTGTGTGTTGACTGTACCTGCTTCTTTAAACTCCTGTATTTTCTTTGCATCATACACTCCTCTTTCTTCCCATATAGCTAATATCCTGTGCAGAGAATGCTTCGTCTTTGTATTTATACCAGTTTTCGCCATCAACTGGAAGGCTTCTACTAATACTTCACCAAACTCTTTTCCATATTCTGGACCTTTCTTTTTACTATTTTGTATGACGTCATTTGCCAGATACATAAATGTAAGCTGTTTGCTGTCTTTAACTGTAAGTATACATGAACATTTTATAGTAAATAGGTTATGTTATCGACAAAATATAAAACATTACAAAACAACAAGAGAAATCAATATACGCAGTAAAATTAAATACTAACGCTAATAGACAGTAAATTTTGCTACATAAGCCAAAAATAGCAAGGAAAATGCCTCGAATCCATGAACTATATAGAGCACAGAATTAACATGTTATGGGAAAATCTGATATTTACCTTTGTGTAACTCCTTGAACCAAGTTTTAACAACAGCAGCATGGTGTTTTCTATGGTGTATTAGCCATAAGGATAATGTTTGAATACTTTGTTGGCTTGAGTTCAAATCCTGCAATTTACGGATTAACGCATTTTCCGTAAACCCAGCCATACTTACTTGTACGTTTATAACAACGTTTTAATCTATTTTTCAAACGCACCAAACACAAATAGCCACCACAAATATTTAATTCCAGTTGTTTATAAGTTATTACAAAAAATTCTAAATATTGTCGTATTCTCGTATTTTGTTACAGAATGCAATGACAATTTTTTTTCTAGAAAGCAAATGGTTATTGTCTATGGTAGATTGAACCACAGAGTGAACATAATATTATAATAACAAATATTAAAGTATGTATGAGAAGAGAAGTGACGACTTTAAAATTAAAATTACTTGACTAAAAATTATATATTAGTAATTAAAAGGAAAATAGACAACCACAGTAAATATTAAATGAAACAGTAGGTAGTAAATACGATAAAAATAAACTTGACTAGGATTCGTCGAAAGAAGATTAATGATTTCCAAAATCTTGATGATAGCTTATACATACTTGAACATAATATTATCATTAATATGCTATGGCTACATTAAAAAAGAGTTCTTGTTGATACAGATGCGCCGTTTGAGCCTAATTACGATATCGACTCTGAAAAAAATGAGTACATTAATTAAAGTACGGTAGGTAGGTACTTCGATTTTTGAATTCAATAATTTTTTATGTATGAGGCCTGAGTTATAATACGTCTCTGTATGAGGCGATTACTAGACTTTTTCAGAAAAATATGTACCAACTACCAATAAATTAAAAAAATATTTTGTGTATAAATAATCTGTGATAACGTTTAGTTTTATCTTCGTATAATAGTCAGATTATATTAAATTAATTAAAATAGATTATCTTGCATGTATTCTATTGTAACAAGCTTATTTCAAACTTAATTCATAATTTCATATTTATTTATAAATAGAATAAGTAAGACACAAACCTAATTATTGTTTCCATTTAATCCAGACGTAAGCGTAACAAAGAGCTGGGATTACAGGCAAGGGGATTAGTTTTCCCGGAACAAATGCTTCTAGTATTGCTGACAAGTAAATATCTTATAGTATTTTCTAATTAAAAAAAGACAAATAATTCAAATTGTGCTATTCGCTATTTATTCTTGTTTTAGGTTTATCTTTAATTTTTCTGGTTATTTATTAGATAACTAAAATAAAATCGAAGCTGGAATTAGATTTTTTATAATGGTGATTATACTTTGCAAGAAACAATGCATTAAGCTTCTAATGTGATGATTTATAATGCTAAGTTTTAATATGGTTAAGTAAATAAATAAAATTGAGTCTTGTATGGACGAGCCTATAGCCTTTTTATTGCCCAGTTAATTATATAAGGAGCAGCCAAATTGCGAAGGATAAATAATTAAACAGCAAGCGCCAGTCGGTGTAGCTCACTAAGATTACCGTACAAAATAATAGTTATATATACCTACTTAAATTTATATTACAATTAAAACAAATTGATATGATTTGACATAATGTTCCACTTAGTTTATTAATTAAATATATACTATAGCTGAATTTATTTATACTTATAACGATATTACACAAAGCAGGATTTTGTTTAAAAAAGGGATATAACAAAAAAAATGTAAATATTGAATGCTTTTAGGGAATGTAATTAAATTAAGCTAATGATAACATTACATCGTTTTAGCAGTTTCGAAACTGCGAAAACAAGTTTGTATTAAAAAATAATAATAGCTGGCCATTAGTAAAATGAAGTTAATATGGAACTTGCAAAACTATTTGCAGAACTTGTTAATAAATAGGAGATGATACACGTAATTACTGGGCCATTAAACTTACCGGACCCGACTTTTCGATCGCATCTGCGCCGGCGCAGCATCTCAGTATTCATACATTTCAAAGGCCGCAACGCACGCGCCTCGAACGGTGAACGCAACCGCTGACGTGAAAATGAAATCGCGCTTCTAAATTTGAATTTTAAATTATTTTCCCGCCCTTGATTCGAATCTATCAATTCCTATTGTATCATTTGAATTTTATAAAAAAAATATATTGTGATTCAAAATGAGGTTTTTCCTGCAAAACGTTCCTAGTGTTCTCCTAATGTCGCTTGTGTTGCTGGCCAGTGCTCAAAAACCTTCAAATAATCCCCGTGAAGTCGGTAAGTAAAATAATAACTTATATAATGATAATATAAATACTATATTTGCAAAATAAATATGTGCTCGAATCATTCAATAAATGTTATGTTATTGACTGGATAGAACATAATAAGTATATTAATTATGAATGTTTTTTTGTTTTTCCAAACAAGACGAATTGCCAAATAATACTTCAGTCTCCAAAAAATCATAAACAATAATATCATAGTTTCTTTAATTTATTTAAACAAATATTTTATAAATGATTATTTACTAAAGATAAACTTTAAAACATAAACAAGCAAAATGCCGGATATAGATTAAAACATCCATGAAAGTCGTAAAACTTGCATCTTCATTTGTTGCACCTCAATAAAACATTGACGTTACATAAGACTAATATGTAAACATGGCAATAAAATTTAATTCTACGTTTAGAGTATTTACTATGGAATAAAATATTTACAAGTTCATGACCTACTGATGGAATCTTAGTATTAATCAATGGTATCTTTTGCTATTGTTGTTTTATTAATGATTTTTCTAGCGATATTAGTTACTTGATTCTATTAATATTGTACATAGTTGAAATATATGTAGAGAGAAATAGTCGAAAATATACAATAGCATGTATTATTTTGTATCGTTATTGTTTTTCCATTATTTCTTCGCTCCTATTAGTCGCAGTGTGATGTTATGTAGCCTAAAGCCTTCCTCGATAAATTGTCTATTCAATAAATTAAGAATTTTTAAATTCGAACCAGTAGTTCCTGAAATAAACCGTTCAAACAAACAAACAAACAAACTTTTCAGCTTTATATATTAGTACAGATGTAATAAGCGGGTTTGTGGATATTATAAGTGGATATTACTTTTAACGCAACGATAGTGAATAGATAGTTCTCAAATCAGTGGACATTTTTTTCTTTCATTTATGACGTCGCGTTGGTGTGTATTCGAAATTTAAAATGATCGACGAATGTCTTTTAGTTCTTCTTTTCTTTCCAAAAACATCACAGATACCAGGTATTGTTCTTCTATAACAAAAAAACATATAAAACCTCTTTTAACATTACTGCGAAAAAGAACTGTCATTTCGAATAAAATGAACAGAACATTTTTAAAAACATTACTGGCCACACAGACTGGATCTGATTTAAATTACACTTTAAATATCGAGGATGCATTGAATTCAGGTGGTTCGAAACGTTTATCGCGGTATAAAATAACTTCCAAGTAAAATTATGTAACGATTGGCCGTGATTATGCACAGCTATGTTTTCGGTTCGGCTACGTTATACGACTTTTACTTTTAGTGACACAACTAAATGTGATTTCTCTCCCGCTAACAAGATGATAACGGTAGTAAAATTGTATTATGATTTGACCATGAATAATAAATACACATGCTTTTTTTTTCTTAAAAATAAATAAATTTTATTGAGTCTGTCCGTCATAATTATTTCGCGCTGAATTAATCAACCAACTGAAAATCGAATTAATGGTGAAAGAAAAAATTGAACGAAATCGAAAACTTTTTAATATGTTTATTTGGTACTGTTTCAAGTAACCAATTCTAAACAAATAATGTGTTCATTTGGCACGCATAAAGTAAAACCGCGGATTAATAAATAGTACATTTTATCCCGGACTGTGAAAATTGCGAGTTGCGGTTAATATATGTTAATAATCTATACTATATACATAGTACCTATATACCTAAATACATTTTTGGTATAGTTTTACAAAAGATAGATAAATCCATTATCTTCGATCAACTCGTTTGTTAATCGAAGATCGTTATTGAAGAAAAAAGACGACATAAGCATTTTCACGCCGGTTCTTCAAAATTACGCAAAACTTAAAAAAATAGAATACTAAGAATATGTTGCCTACTATTCTTTGTCTTATTTTTAAGATACGATATTATACAAGTTTACATAACTGTTGTTTAGATATAAATTAATTAACGGATGCAGTGATTTCTTGGATTTGCACTGTGACTCCCTGTCGGATCTGATCATCGGTATGAGTGACAATTTAAGTAATTTAAAGTGATATAATTTATTTGGATGTAGTGGACACCTATAAATGTAGCGTTACCTCGAAATTGTTAATTTTTATGAAGATTTTATGCCCATCATTTTGGTGTCTCTTATATGAAAAAAATAAATTGTATAAAACCATTGTTTACTAATTGTTACCATAAACAAAACCTAAACATTTTTTTGTATAATAGATAAGTACATAATTATAGCCAGTCTCGTAACGTAAAGTTTGAATTACTTATTGATGTACAGAAAACAAAATTGGGTAAGTTTACCACTTGCCCAATTTATTATTAATTCAGTTTTTTTCATAGAACTAAGTAGGTATAACAATAATAATTACATGTTAACATATTATTGCAACCGTTCACGCAATGTCCATCCTAATTTAAAATACAAGATACACTCTAAATAACAATCGAAATAATTTGCGTTATCTCATAATGATAGCTTGCCAGTATTTTTGGACTAATTCAGCATTACGATGGCGCAAAAATGGCGTTATGTCATCGCAAACTTATAGCGCAAAAACTCGATCAATCTTGGCGGTAGCTCGTTCCAATTGCCCTATAAGGTTGCACCGATTAAACATTATCAAAACGCCTCATTTACACCGAGAAGGCTGTACAAGTTAACATCGACATTTCTAGAAAATAGAACTGGCCATAGATATGTTATCTGTGGTTTCATGTGTTGCATTTTTACGAGCGAATTACGAATATAGAATGTTTTTTGAGAATTTGAAATTTGTTATAAACAATCTTAGGTAGATTTTATTTGAGTAGGTTTTGCGACATAAAATTAAAAAAAAAACAGTATTTCAATAGGAAATATAGATTCGTGACTTTGATATAAATTATTACGTAGTATGTGATTTTTTGCAAAAAAAAAAAATTTACAGACTTTCGAACGAGTGACGGTAAAGATACCTCCAAAAGGTACGGAAAGTTCTATTACAATACAGAATGTTAGATTTTACACAAATACCTCAGACAAACACACCTTGAATAATTAAACAACGCATTTGAAGTTTTGTGATTTTTAAATGTCAATCGTATAAAATTAAAAAGTAGGTAATGTTCGCTTGTTTATTTTAGATCTCTAAGACATTTTTAAATTTTAATACTTTGACTTGTAACGTTATTTTATTTTACCGATGCCTTTTTTGCCATTAGTTATCCAGTTAATACATTTGACCTTTTAAACGTTTACAAAAATTTGATAACTTCTAGAATTTATTGTACTTCTATGTTCTTTTTTGATATAAAAGTAAGATACCTACTACTGACTTAATAATAAAATTAATTGGCATTTTCTTGTATCCTTAACGATTATAGCTAAACATAATTTATATTAATAGTATATTATGTTTTGAAGATTAAAAAATAAATACCAACCTTTTTCATTATTATGTTTGAGCTTTGATATGAACGACATTCTTATTAACAATGTCTGTCTATTTGCTTATCTGTCTATAAAACCTCCTTTTCTTTTAAAATCGGTTAGTGAGTTATACACATAGATATATCAACTGTTGAAATATTTGGGTTGCCAAATAAAAAATTCAAAAGCAAATAACTGGCAATACTCAAACACAGAGTAATTTTAAGCGTAGTTAAAAAATATTTCGAGTATTCTCATTTCAGAATGAGTGCTCAATTAACTATATGAAATTAATTTTGTTTTATTTTCACATAAAGTAAATATTATATATTATATTAACACGTTTCAATCAGACCGTAACGTTAGAACGTAGGTTGAGTTGTGAACATAATTTAATTGAGATTTAGAGCCTGAATACCGGGTCATTGCCATCTTTTATTGGGTAACGTCTATTAAGGCTCATCAAGGTACCATAAACTACATAATAGTACTAGCTTTGTGTTAAAGCATATCGTACATCGTAGTCGTATGACACGATTTTGTAGGTAGAGCTATGCCGTAAGGTTGAATATGGTTGTCTCGCCCAGGGTGGTATTATCCTGCTACAGAAAATCTGCGTTAAGTTATGGCATTTTATTACCTACAGACTAGCTGTTGCTCGCGACTTCATCCCCGTTGATTTGTTTATCCATTATTTATTCGCGCCTATTAGTCGCAGCGTGATGTTATGTGCCATGTATTTCGTTCGGTAAGGTTCCCACCATTTCTCCCTTATTTTTTTAATTTCTCTATATTATCCTAGAAAAGAAGGCCGTTTTGTCTTAATGAACAAATATAAAGTGGACATTTGCTGGGACTCTATTTAATAAAAATCTTGAAAATTTGACTACAGCTGTTATTACGTAACTGAAATTTTAAAAACAACGGTACAACATTAATTAGTTGAAAATGAAATAATTTCAAGGTATGTGAACAATTTTGTTTTCATTTGTAAATATTTTGTGTTAATTGGACCGAATGACGCACACAACAGGCATGCGGTGGTCAATACTAAATAATTATTGTATTACGTAGGTACCTATTATTTTGACACAGAAAAATTATTATTTAAATTGGACTCGAAGGATGGAGGAGGATGATTGGTTTTCTAATTATATTTGTTAAAATATCTATGCTAAAACGAACAAAACTTTTGGAAGTAACTGACAAAATTTTTGGAAGCATATTTTTTTATTTATTTTAAAAATAGGTAAGGTCAAAGGAAAGGTTGCTTTTTAATAAATTTTAAACACCGTGATTCAATGATACCATTTTAAATATAAAATATTTGCCATTGTTATTAATAATTTCTTAAGACAAGTCAAATTTAAATAAAAGTAAACTCGACTTTTTTACGTTAAACAATCAAGCATTAGTAAAAAAAAAACAAAATCTCGATCATGTGAACTAAGCATAACAATAACAAAACCAGTTGCTTATCTAAATTAGTTTTCGACACAAAAGGTGATGGCTTTAGACTTCAACAAATCAATATTTCTTCATCAATAACGCATTATTTGCAATACTGATTTGCTTTGCCAAAAAACGAGGTTACTTATTTTACGATGGCACATTATTTACAAGATATATTTGTTTGTCATCATTCCCACCTCGTTTCTATTCCCGTGATAACACCGAAATAAACATATCTTAAAGATACTATTTTAGGGTCTAAACTACTTACCTACATGCCAAAACTGCATGAAACATGCATCCAGAACCTCAAAACGTTTCACAATTATAATATTAGTAATAATTTAATTGCCTACCTATTAGGTATAACAGATTTTTCAAAGAATGTACCTTATGTCATAAGCTAGTAAAATTAATAAGAAAAGTTGAATGATACTATTTTCAAACGTCCTTGCTATAATTAAAAAAAAAACGATTCGAAAATAGAACCATGTATTTTTTTTTAAATAACCATAAAGGTCAAATAAATTCTAGATTTACCCTATTATTTTGACAAGCATGACGTTATATTTATTTTTAAAATATTAGCAGTAAACTATTTTTTTGCACACATGTGTCTGTCTACAAACGTGTCCTTTTTAACT
Source organism: Eurema mandarina (assembly GCA_018238005.1). NCBI lineage: Eukaryota > Metazoa > Arthropoda > Insecta > Lepidoptera > Pieridae > Eurema > Eurema mandarina. Next base: position 25,630 of record DWAJ01000832.1, read on the forward strand.
TGAAAGTTGTGTAACTCGCATATCTTTCAATTTAAAGCTAATATGATTTTAATATTGATTTAATATTCATAAGTAAACAGGTTGTTCGTTGAAAATACTTTTTATTTATTTAAAAAATCGTATTAGACGTGTTTATTATAATATTTAAGGATAATTTCGAATAAGAAAAATATTTAAACTATTAACTAACTCGAATACGTCAGAACTAATATTTCTGTAGTCTATGACAAACGCGCCTCAGTAACGAATGTTATAACAAGACTACATTACTAAAATCAATTTCGTATTTTATTCGCTATGATAGAACATACTAATACAGACTAGCCTATGACTATAAAAAAACTTAACCCTCCCTTCGCCCTTGACGAGTAAAGGTTATTTCTTACAATAAGAATACTTTTTATCCCAGAGAACCAAAACTACACAAGTAATACCGCAAGGCACAGCTAGTATAAAAATAAACTCAAAGTGAAAGCAATGTCGCTTCCTGTGCAAAATGACTAAAACAAATATTGAGTTTTAAAAACTTCAATGAATATCACCGTAACGTTTGTTATTGCGCAGTATTTCCTGGTACCAACTATCTAGTTTGTAGGATTCTAATTTCTCTTAAGAATAAGAATTGTATAGTATGTAACTTCATAACGAATTACTATGTTGCGGTGCAATTTATTAACACCTATAAAGATTATTCTACAAAGTTCTTTATTTTTTTTTAAATGATTAATTTACTTAAAAACTTAGCAAAAAATGTAACTCAGTAGTTAGAGGGTTCAAATTTTGGTACTCACTTTAAATTTGGCTATATGAACTATTAAAATATTAGCCATATTTTGAAGGTTTGAATCACTAGTTATTGTAGTAAAAATTTCTACGGTTTTACAAAAATTAGAATGTGAAAATTGTTTACTAGCTGTAACTCTCGGTTAGACTTCCGTAAAACTCATTTCATATAATAATATTTACCAGATACTTTTCATTAAAACCATTAGGCAATTTACTCCTAGGTAAATTTTATCTTCAAAACAAACGAAAACCTTATTTCCAACCTTTTTATAACGATAAGGTGTTGTTTATGCATTCCTCAAGTTTAAAACTATATCTGTACCAAAATCCTTTAAAGACATAGGAAACATTTATATTTTCGCATTTATATTACTAAAAACAATGCTTAGACTACATTTATATTAATTTATAAACTACGCATCTATTTATTACGAAGCGATCGGTCCATCGTGTCATTTGTTTTTAGTGTTTTTTTTCTAATTGACTGACCTTAGCATTTACTGTAATTATTATGAAACGTAAGTAAGTATGATTAATATCATAATATAAAATTTTATTAAGGTTCAAGTTGGTTTAAACACGTGAATGTAAAACTAAATGTATATACTAGCGTTCTTCTTGAGTAGTTATGATTTTAATGATACGATTATTTTGTTTTCTTGTCATGACACTCATTGAAAGAATCGTCTAGGCTGATCTGTTACTTTAAATGAATTGATATACTTCTATAGATTGTACCTACATGAATAAGTTAAGATTAAAGCTACTTATACATAATTATGCCCATGTTTCAAACTAGTGATTTAGTTTAAACTTGAGTCTGCATTAATATTGATTATGTTTTTTATCGTATATTCTAGATAAAACTCAAGATCGGATACAGACATGTTTTGCACAAAAAGTTCTACTTGAGGTGCAAATGCGACCTCCTTTCGTCTTAAAAAAACAAATGCATAAAGCATTTACCCTTATATTATTGCCACGACCGCGACGTAAAATAACCTCATGTTAATTTTAAAAAAAGGCGTGTTTTTTTACTTTTTGGGGAGTGCGACTACTTCTTTCAACCGACTTCAAAAAGGAGGAGGGTCTCAATTCGACCGATTTGAACAAATCTTTTTTCGGCGTATAGGTAATTCCTCAAGGGTGGTCCAGT
>DWAJ01000833.1:0-27567 GCA_018238005.1 Eurema mandarina
TGTATAATTGTATAAATATTATAATAGTCGAATTTTTGTTTATATTTACAATTGTATGTTCTTATTTTAAAAAGAGCGACTATCAGAGTTTCTTGCCGGTTCTTCTCTGTAGAAACTGCCTTCCGAATCGGTGGTAAATGTTTTGTAATACCATGACGATTCAAAAGTGTTACTTTATGTAGCCTAATTGAATAAAGATTTTGACTTTGACTTTGACTTTGACACTTTTAAAATGTATAACTACTTTAGTTATGATTAGCTGGCCCGACGCGACTTCATTCACGCATTACCAACCCTACCGTCTTTTTTATCTGCTTTTTTATTACTATGAAGTGGTGAGGCGAGCTGGACCTCCTTAGAACCATCATCAAACTTCAAGGAACATTTAAAAAAATACCTAAGGCTTAGGCAAACATTTGGCGATCCATTACAATACCCTAGGCCCTTACATACTCTCTCGCTCATAGGCTATCAAGAACCAACACCACATCTAATTACCACCCGTGGGATAAACAATACGACTAATTGAGTATGACAACTAGCTCGCCGAGTCGCGGCTCTCTTTGACACCGAACACGGCGGTTCCCACAGCGCTGGGCCCACGAAACCCTACACCGATTGTGCGACGACAATGACAGCATCATATGATACTGTGAAAATTATCCATGTATGTTTTGTTGTCCACAAACTATATCGAATAGATAGTAAATGTTTTGTTTAAAACTCTAGTAAAGTTAAATAGTTTTTATAAAACAACTAACTCTGGTACTCAAAGGATCATCATTCCATTTGTTTATCGTGGTTCATAGGCTTTTAACTTCATGCTGAACTTCAGCTGAATTAAGTAGCCTCTGAGAGAAAGACTAACAATATCTCTACACACTTATATTTGCTTTCTCGTTCATAATATTTGTCAGATACGTATTCAGACTCTTCCTTAATTTGGAGAGACAAAAATATTTCAAGTGGTTATCTAAAATGTTCCTTCAACATTTTCCCGCACATACTATTAACTAGCAGATTGATTGAACAGTTCATATAGAACTAAAACATTCAAGATAATATCATACTAATCAATTGCATATAACTAACAGCGATAGTGTCAGACATAACATTAAGGACCATTAGACCAAATCTAAAGGCAATTCTACGTAAAATAGCAAACTATTTTCTGCCTCATATTTATGTCAATTTGGATATAAAATAAACTGCGTTCTAACGAATAAGGATATGTAAATCGCTACTCACGCAGCGTGCGGTCAACTCTTAATTACATTTAATATATAAGGAGTGTCAGATTCATAAAAAAACACGTTTATGGCCCACCTGACAAAGTCTAGCTTTCCTCTTATACCTGTTTGATGCTAAATTATAAGGAATCACGTGACGCAAAATTCCATATATCACATTATCACTAAAGCTTGTGAAACTAATATGTATAAAAACGTGTTCTGTCCAATTTATCATGACATAACCTCACTTTTGTAAAAATAGATGTGTTCATTCTATAATTGGGAAATTATTTTTAACCGACTTAACATAGGAGGAGGTACCGAGTTAAAAATTATAAACAGATTTTTTATATTTTCTATTTAAATAAATTAGAATACGGATTACTTTGTGCTAGGAAATTTTTTCTTTGTTTTTTAGTTTAATCATTGAGATGTTTTAGTTTTGTAAAAAAATATTTTATAATATTCAATAAGAGAATTACATCTTCCTATACTTCTATAAAGAGGTGGTTTTTTATTTATTGTCAGTTATGTGTAGTGTTGTAGATATTCAATGTTTTAAATTTATATTTGTACAATGTCGATCGTAGTAACGAAGCTGATTGCAAACCGAAATAACAACACGGCTTTAATTTCAAAATATGAATATTATGTAAATTACGCGGTTTAATACAAGCTATATTAATTCCCCAGATACAAAGACCCTAAAATATTCAGTATTGAATATATCCGAGCTATTAAATCATTTCAAAACAACCGTTTCATCTGGTTTTTGGCGCAGGCATGCGGCTCGATCGTGCTTGTTTCTGCAATGTATATATATTTTAAAACATTTTAGCGGCACAGAACGGCCAACAATTACCATTTTCGGTGCTTTTCGTAATTTGGCACTGAGTCAGCGAGGCTAAAAATGTTCAATAAAATTCGCTTGTACGTACCTACGTACGCAACGATCGTTGGCGTAAAAACTTTTTAATTTCGCTCCAACCTCGTTACAGTAATGTGTTTTTATATAGCTCTTTATAGCGGCCAAACGGCATTTTTATAGTTTCCGAATATGGTCACTTATTATGATAAAATTATCTTTTAGGCAGGGTTACCAGACACTAGAAATGTTTGGTGGTTTTAATGAGCAGTGAACGGTAAACATACCAAGTGTGAACACTATTCTTATAGGTACTTAAAATATTTCATAATCATTGAGTTTATAATCAAAATAACTCCTTTAGAATTATCATATGATGTACTTTCCTACACTACAGCACTACCTGTTACCAAAATTAGATATAATGTATATGCGTTCTTCGTTTTATCATAATTAATGTATTACTTACGTAGAACGGTCTCCAAACAAAACAATATTTGGTACACTCCAGACCATTCACCACATTGTCTAGTATACAATTAACAAGCTACAATAACTACGGTGACAGCTTCATTAACCACACATTAAGACCACATTCACACTTCGAACATCAAATCAAATCTTAAACAAATCACAAGTTCGAAGAACGCGCGATTGTGCTCGATGATTAATGAAATAATTCTAAGCAGCCGAACAATACGTTCAAACAATGCAACTTAATACAGACACCTCTGCTCTGTCTGTAACTATAAATCAATCAGAGCGACGTGTAGCCATCATCGATCTGGTATACGACGGATAATTTGAAAAGCGTTTATGATATAACAAATTAGTGTGCTAACACGCATTTCGAAAATTACAGACTATATTCAATGTAATGGTTAATACGTAATAGGTTATAAAATAAACGAATCATTGATATTATTTTAAAAAACAAAATAATGCCTAATTTCATTCTTTTTAAATTCTACATGTGATTTTACGTCACTTGCCAGCACGCTGCTTTATTGCTCAGTTTGAATTCAAATAATCAATTCGAATATGGAATTTTACACTAATTTTTAAATGATTCTCGAATTATCTAAACATTGTTTATTCTTTCACTACTAGAAACCTATTCTTTGATGTTATAAGTTAGATATTTTCACGAGTCCTTTTAAAAACAAAGCTGATGAGTTCGTCTACGGCCTGACTAGTTTATATTACCTTTAAAGAGTTCAAAGACAGTGAAATTAAAACGGACATTTAATCTAAAGTCAGTACCTATACCGTGCGTTTGATGCACGCAGCACGCTGCAAGCTTTGATGTTCTTTCAAGTCTGGTCAAAAAGGAACGTCGACCCCGATTCTTGGCTTTATAACCAAATTCTATAGATATAAATTGCTGATGCCAAGAAATTTTCTAATAATATTCTGCATTCAGTTAAATTATTTGAGGCTAATTCAGATCCATATAGTAGTATATATAAATAAAATATAAACATATTACTAAATTTCGTTCTGTGAAGGAATTGTGGGGTTGTACAAACTAAGAGTAATACAGTAAAATTTGTATGAGCCTACGTAAAATCCTGTGCATATTTTTAACGCATATGAGTATAATAAATACCTTAACCAGGCAATTTTTCATTTAACAAATAATATCGTAACTATAAATATACCTAATTGCTGAAAAAAGCATGGACCTTAACACGTCATATAAAACAGCACATATATAAAATATGATGTTTTATAAGCACTATTGTCCAATATACGTATATGTACTCTGTAGTCATATAACCATAGAGGGGAGGTGGGGGGGCGCATAACGGTGCAAGTCAGAGGGCACTCGGCTCGTGTCCATTCCTACATCGATTTCACAATGCCCCCTAAACGAGATTATCGCGGGTCATTATCATAATAGCACCGTTCCATTAACTTTTACCATTCACTAATGTATTGTATTTATGATATAGGCTAGTGATCTGAATATTGCGTCAGTTATCAAAAATTTACTTGATGATCTTTGGTTCCGTTATACATTGTAACTAATATTAGAAACTAACTTTTTTTAGGACACATACTTTTTTTATAAATATAAGAGATAAACGAGCAGGCGTGATGTCACAAGTGCGTTGCCAGATAGACAATAATTTAATTATCTTTGCTTTTATAAATTAGTTCTGACATGTCTGCGCTCATATCAACAATTTTATAAAAAAAACACCTAATAAAAAACGAAAAAATACTACCTTCCAGTGGGCGTACATACTAAGAGAAACCCACGTAAATTTCTTCATATAAAAATCTATTAATTCACCAATTACTTACTTTAATGAATCCGATACCATCTCAACTGCTGGAACATGTTTCTATGTTTAATTACTTCATTTTTATTACAGCTTGATAGGGAATTAATTTATTTTATTGATATCATACGTTTATTACGGCATTAAACATGTATATAATGAGAGTGGTTTTACTCATTTTAAATCACTGGCTCTGAAGAGAAATTTTTGTTTTTCCTATATAGGTGTTACTGTTTAAAGATTTTATTACCACAGATTATATTAAATATAAGAGAATGGGAATTTTTATGTAATACAGATGCAATAATATATCTCTATTTTACCTTTATATATATTACTTTGAGGATTGAGTTGGTCACATTTAATACATAGACCAATATAAAAAGTTATTTATAGCGGTTTAAAAAAAATGACCCAAGATATACCCGTTTACGTAACGATTCATATGTATATTTTGATGGCAATATAAGTAATGTCAATGTCAACTGTCAGTGACATACCTTCTATACATTAATATACTCTTTGTTCAATGGCTATCGGTAAGCGTATGAAAAAAAATCGAATCAAATGTATTAACTTTGATTTACCTTAAAACCATCATCATATGTAACATGGTTTTTATCGTGTATTTCGTAAAACGTAAACAATAAAAATTAGCAGAACGGACGCATTAAAATTAATGAGCAAATTTTATTTGAAGAAAGTTACTGCTTTTGCTGTCACGTGAAATAAACAGGAACCCGTCATACTTTAGCGTAATAAAAATGTCGTTATTGCAAAAGATATTCTTTTTATCATAAAATACAATTTCCTGTATGCGAAAATGCGTTAAACACTTTCTTATATATAAGCATTACAAAAAAAAATTGCGATCCTAAAACAAATAATTTCAAATTTAATTCGTCAAACAATCTTTCTAATATTCGACTTAACTTATAACAAAGAATTAAAATACATACACTACAGCAGTTCAAAGTTTATAATTTCCAAGAAAAGATTTACTAAAAAAAATAATAATGAAAAAAAAATGTCTTTTATTCTATTAAGAGAGTCGATAACGTGGCCGACGGCCTAATCAATGAACCGAACAGTAAATAAATAATTTACTCTCGCGATAACCCAACCTAAATCGTAACGACGCTCGCCCATTGAACAACCACAATTGGACTGGACATTGATAAATAAACGACAATTGTCTCAAATGTACGTACCGTTTCTGTTTCAATACAGATGTATATCTAAAATATATAAATATACTTGCAAAATGTATTAGTAAGTGCATAACTCCAGTTCGTCTCACCACTTAAAAAAAAACTCGATAAAAGCTAAAACATATTTATTTTTTTAGAATATTCCTAGATGTACGAGGATGGTTCTTGACCAAAAAAATGGTATGTGTGGGTTACAAGGTTACATTTACAGTAGGTACATCGTGAATGGAGTCGCGTCGGGCCTACTACTTAGATAGTAAAACTAGCGATGCAGAAAATTTGATGACATACAATTGATCGAACGAATAAGAACAATATCTACCGCTTTGCATATTTCAATGATACAGCAAGTCAGCTTGAATCGTCATGGTAATACGAAGTAATAATTGCGTACGATCGTAAAAAAAATATCCACAAAAATATGTTTAATACTGCTTGCAGCTTGCTTTAAAGATATATTCATTACCTACCTACAAAGTATGTATGTAATACAAGCTACACCACAATGATTGTATAATATGTAACCAGCATAATTCTAAATCACATTCAACAGCTCGAAGATACCTCAATTAAAATGAAAAAAAAACTATAATTTTACATCGTTAAGATAATAGGACTCTCAAAGCGACTCGTGTCAAACGAATCCTCCCACACAAATAACATCGCATGCAACAGAAGCTCTAAAATCTGTACAATCAAGCGCAATAAAATAAGCCAATCAGGCGGGTCACGTCCACCATAAAAGTGCGTCGATCAACAATGTTGTCACAGATACAATTACCCACTCCACGCAGCTATACCGTTTACGGAAACCCGACCGTACACCTGACAACCGACTGTTCTACCGTCGAGCCAATTTGAGCCTCATGTCGAAAGCTCGAAGGACCATTTTTGCGGGTAGACGCAAGATCGGGTTTGTGATTTCGTGGATATTCGCCGTGCATACAATGATTGTAGGTAATCTTGACACAGGCGAATGGCCTTTCATAATCTCACCGATTATTCATACGGCGAAGATCGTTTAGATTTATAGGGATATAAATCTACACTTACTTTGGGTAAATTTTCTCATCGACGTATTCTTTAAATATACATAGTATAAGTATAGTGTTTTCAGTTATGAGAACTGTAATCTTATGAAAAAAAAATTAGAAAGCAAATTAAACGTCTACTACTATTATTATTATCGTCGAGTATACTGACTTATTTGAGGACAGTTCTTGTGGAAAACCAAAAAATCAATATCCAACCTGATCGACAACCAGGCCGTGGAAAACGTCTGATCACTATTAAACCACACCAGAAAAGGCTCGAGCAAACAAAGTAAGTATGGGCAGCATTTTTTCCCACATACTATCGATATAGAACGCAATAAATCGCTATGGCCATTTAAATGCAGGCACCGTTTCCTTAACTAGCATTAATTGAGTTCCAAGTGAATTTGCGGTAGCTGTGCAGTTCACGTGCGGGCTCGGTACTGTTGGAAATGCTTTGGTATGCATGGGAGAGGCGCTCCAGTACGCGGTTACACACTTCACAAAAACAAATGACTGGAAGTAAACATTTTTGATTACGAATTCCTGAAAGGTCAAATTGACGAATAACGGTTGATTCAAATCAATTATGTGATTCTATTAGCCTGTATTAATGTTTAAATAGTCACACATCACAGTAAATATCTTCGATAACGTATTTACGTAGGGAATAATTTCTTAAATTACTATAGTAGAAACGCTCTATGTTTTCTCCAAAATAGTATTTCACTAGCAATCCTAGATTTCAGCGACTGTATTAAGCCTCTACGACTTAAGGACTTAAGAACTGCCTTAAGGTGTAGGTAATACTGGTTTATCTCACCTTCTTTATTCCATAATAGTATTTCAGTAGCACTCGTTGAATACAGGTATTGTAGTAAGCCTATATGAGTATAGACATTGATACGAACCGCTGTGTTTATTTGAAGTTCTACTGAAAGTACAATCGTCGTTAATATTGAAAAATGTTGATACCACTTATCGAGTGACTAAAGCTATTAAAAAATCGGATGAAACATCAATAATCATATTGTTGTCGAAACATAAGCAGTTTTTATTCTTACTTAAAGTCGCTGAAAAACTGTATCGAAACTTTCTTTGATAGAGTAACTTAAGCCCCATAACTCGATAAGCGGTATCAAAAATTTTCGATATCGACGATGTTTACGTTCGGAGTAGTTTCTGGTTCGGTTCGGTCGTATGCGCGGGCGCCGCCGAGTCGCCAGCGCGCGAGCGCTTGGATAATTCATAACAACCTCTCACTTAGGGCTGCCACTGTGACTCGTATATATTTGTGTGGCTTTATAGTATGCTGTATTGAGTAAAATATTATAACGAAGCTTATATTATACATAGTAAGTGTTGAAATATGATATTTTCTTATTAAAAAATATTGAAAGAAAAGTCGGTTTCAAATTATAAAATTCACGTTTTTTTTTGGATTCGTGCATTATAAATAAGGGTTGCTAGATATCCGAATTTTATAGCTGTGTAGATAGTTTTCATAATTTATTAAATTAACAAATTAGAGAATAAAGACGAGAGATAATATTAAACAGAAATACTATTATTTAGATCCTAAATGCAAACCATACCATGTTAATAATCGAATTAACATACTCATGAGCGATTGAAATAAATCTAACAGCATATTTTACCATAACACATTTTAATCCTTCTACTTTTTGTAACGCTGTGCCAACCCTATTTGGAGTACGAGACCGATTTGCGGAGGACAACGTTTCCGGCTGCCTTATCTGCTTTTATAGCTCACCTAAAATGGCAGTATTATAATGAAAGCCTTCAAATTAAAGTCATTTATCATTCCCGTATAGCGGTATTCGTCACGAAGCGCGTATGGAATCTACTGAAAGCGAGACGCGGCGTACTCTTTGATACAAATTAACGTTATCTTTATGGCCAAAAAAATGTGCGGTTCAGAAAGTTAATTGTATGTACCTAGTCGCTATTATTTCTAACTCCAATCATACTATTGACTGTTTCATATTTTCCTTTAATTCTAACTCCTGTGTATATAAGCAAACGTCTGTGTATTTATAAAAAGTACGGTACTCACAATCTTTACGTAAATTTGATACGCAAATAAAAATCCCATTACATATTTAAAACCGATCAAGAATTAGCATCGCACCATTGATTCCGATTAGCATTATTAAAATGCTAAAAGACATCGCGGAGGAGCTAAACGTCCCATTTAATCGCTCCATATTGGTACTCAATAAAAACTGGGGTCGTACAGACCCGTTTGCAGGACCGATGGCGCCTACGTCTGATCCACGTCGCTCTGACGAAGGACATAAAAATATTCATAAATAACCCTCGCACTCATCTCCGAGCCCGTTAAACGCTGCAAAAATCATTTACGACCCAACTAATTTGAATTCGAAACAAATTGCCCGCGAGATTGCGATCGTGAGATCTGGCGCGTTCTCGTTTCTGCGCAAACGCAAAAATTAAACATTCAACGTCCGTTACGCGTCGCTTTGCAAATGCGTCGCCGTCGGATCGGCAGAAACATTGATTGGAGAAAAAACGTGCTTTAAATCGTTCCTGGTAATGGCCAGCAATACATGTCCGATGTCATGTCGGGCCATGGTGGGCGATGGGGAAAAAATCCAGAGATCCTAATAAGGGAGAAGCTACGTACGTGCTCGGACACTACCGTCCGCGTTGATCTCACGGCCCGAAGAATAGGGTCATGTGGGAATAATTGCATCTCAACTTGGTGAATACTATTTAAAATAAACAAGCCTTACATAGTCACGGAGCGCGGCGTTCGTGCGCGATGCAAATGATAACTTTTTAGATAAACGCAGAGACGTGGATATGATATTACTTAACTGTGGAACGAGTTGGCAATAAAGGAGGCTGCGTGCTCTCTGCTCGTAGTGTCTATAATTAGACCATGTTGAGGTAAAATGTACGGCCATGTTGTTTCTACGAATGGAGAAACGTGGCATGTAACAGCTAAAGCACAACCCACACTTTTTATTGTGAAATGTGTTAGAATATTTATTTTTAGGCAAAAAAAGGCTCTTATTTTGTAAAATGGGATTATTTTAATAAAAAGTTTAATTACAATTATAAACGAATGTTTCTCAAAACGTAGCTAGAATACATTGTGAACCAAAAAATGACTTAGATACTCTTAAGTATTCAGATCTATTTTATTCCTTCATGGAAGCACCTTCTGAATGAAAATTGCAAATACCAGAAACATGTACGCGATTCAGCACGAGACAAATACGTCGAATCAGCTGGCAAGAAGCAAACAAAGAATTCTTTAATAATCAAGTACAGGAAATTACTAATGAACAGACTCACCGTTGGACAAAATAATTGTTAAAGAAAGTTGCTACAAAACTCGATTTCGCTTTTTGCTATCGGATTTTCTTTGTAAACCTCGATGCGGTAATAATAACTGAGGTAGCTTTCAGTAATTAACCGGTAAAGGCATTTTAATACGCACGATAACAAGACCCGTAGGGCGTACGACATACGACTCGACCAATAAATATTAATGATCTGCCTTGACGCCTTTTTTGACTCAGACGGGACGCAAACAGAAATCTAAACGAAACGATGAAAACTCAGAATACAGAACGCTTAAAAAGCATTTTGTTTTATTTTCATGTGATTATGGTCGAAAACAGACGTGTATCGAGATGCTGAGACCCATAAACGAAAAGCGGACCGGTTTTGAGTTATAGATGGCGAGCCGCGATAGGGGGCGAGGCGCCTGCCCGCCGACCACCGCCGTCAGAATAATTGGAAGCCACAGGACTTCACACCATCCTCGAACCGTTGACCCAAACACCTGTTGCCTCTCACTCGCACTCATTCCGAAACGTATTCACAAGAAAAGAATACGCTGCATCGTATCACGATAAATTGTTATAGCACTTGACGTCCCGAATTGAAAATTGGAATCAACATAATACATGATACGGGATTGGAATTTGGAGCGCATCGATGTAATCGAAAACAATATTACAGTTATAGTGTATACATAAAACAATAAAATGAATTTAATTCTGCAAGTTCGTCGACCTAAGTCGTCGCGGAATCTAGGGAGAGAATGATTATTTTGGTCCGAACGGATGTTCGTAGGTTTCCTCGGCAGTAAATCCACAAATATATAAATAACGCGACGCGAGCGTTAAAACAACATAAACCGCTGACTTTTATGACGAAGGCAGCCGATAAGAGTTTACGATTCCACCGATTATGTCCATTCCATCCATCAACCAGCGTAACGGAGACTAGAAATGTTGCTAACATTCTTGAGGATTGAAGAATTCTTAATAGCATTCAACCAGTATCGCGGGTCAAGCTAAACTTGTCGATATTTGCTAAAGGCGCCATAACGACAACAATGTATTATTCAGATTTAAGTATTCACTATAAACCAAACAAATATTGCTGATCAATGCCCGACGCAGCTCAAAGTGCGATTCAGAGAAATTCTTACTGCCTCAACTTACACACGTTTAAATACAAATTCCGAGAGCTTACTTCAAAAGCGAAATACATTTCATTAAACTAAAGAAAACAGATACGACTTTCGGATTTCGTTTTAAATTTCAATTTTATCTCGATTAACATTAATTTGTTTGCTTCATTAGATTTTGTACAATTTATTTTATTCATATGTAGGTATATTTAGCCTTATTGATGATAAATAATTGCAGCGATTGACCGAAAAAAATGTAAACTAGTTGAAATATAATAAATTGTGTTTAATGATGTTTTTATCAATATATAGATAAAACGGATTGAATGCCAGCTACCAGGGTAACATAAAAAGATAAGAGCAAAGGTGCGATCTTAATAAGAGCGTGGGAGTTAAGTGTGGGCTGGTCGAAGCCCTCGACTAATTAAAAAGATTTTGTTAGCTGTCAACGAGAGATAAAATTCCCTTTGATGTCGCCGCTTACGTATTAAAACATTTAAGCTCAGTGATTTCTACCAAAACTGTAGGCTTTTAATTTTAAGTCATTTTGAATGTTTTTCATTTTCCTTATTACAGTTTATCACATAAGTGTATTTTATACACATAAGTATGGTGATGACAAATAAAAAAATACTATCGGACTTTTACGAACGATTTTTACAAACATTTATATCACCAATGAACCCAACGGACAGCTTTTTGAATAAATATCAATAGAAACAAAACACAGCCGATGAGATCACCACAATCTGAAGACAATTGCTGAGTAAATATTTGGAACAATGTGTGTCAGTCCGATTAGAGCGAGCCAATTGTCTCGAATGAATTGATCGCTTATAACCGCGAATATTGTTATGTATTAATAATAGCAGTATTATATAAGTAAGTCGTACTATTTTCCAGAATTTCTAGTAATTTTTCGTACTTAAGCATTTATATACTTACATTTAAAATAATATTTGTAAAATTTAACGTGGTGACGGGGGCAGAATCAACTTTTACATTCAAAATAGAATAGAAAATTACAAAAAATAGTGTTTTATTAGATCGCATTATAGCTAGCACCACAACGTTATAATTTTAAAAATAGCACATAAATATTCTACCTAACCTACATAATGTATCTTATTTTTAAATTTCAAGCAAAATGCTAATCATAATAGATAGGTTGCTATATACCATCCACCCAAACCACAGAACCTCACTTTTTTCCTGCACAATGTATTTGTACCTTCGTTAAGATGTATGGAAAGCGATAAATATTATTCAACCAAGGGTCACAATAGGATTTTAACGAAGGTATTGGACCCGGTCATAATGAAGCTTTGTTAGGGTCGAGAAAGGGTTTTGACCGTGACCAATGGGAGATGAAAAAGCGAGTTCTTAGGTTGAGATTCATGTCTTTGTAGTATTGTTGTTATTGGGAAGGATATTGTAGACTTTTACATACACCTTGCGCTTGTGCACATAAAATAATAATACGTAACATATATTCGTCAAAATGGAACCAGTTAACCAAAAAGAACCCAGATCATATTCCCTCAGCTCGTTCCACATTTAGGCAGTTTTTATGCTTAACTCTACGTTAGCTGAAGCGCTTCGTGCCTATTAGCCCGTCGCGGGGTGCATGGAGGAATACCGAGGAGTTTTAGTCGGTGTCTGCACGTTTTTGAGAGTCCGACATAACCACGTTCGCTCCCCCCGGGAGAATGGGTATCCGAAAGGAGATTTTGTCCTCAAAAAAAAAAGCGCTGAAGCGCTTCGTCAGTCTTTTAGATTTTATAAATGTATATATATACTTATTTTACGGAGTTAAAGTTTGTAGAATTATAAAATTGTCGTGGACAATGTCCCTAATCTTTGTGAGTTTTCAGAACACGCGAACGATCAAATTAAAATTGAACTAACCAACTTCTTGTGATTCAAACAGATATGCACATATTACAAACTCCTCAAAGCTGCATTGGCATTATGAATATCAAGACACGCTTGACTGCTTGGGCATTAAATTAGCCGGCGCGAATCCGTCTGCGGAGGGGACCAGCGGAACTTATTATACATTTTCTGCGAAATAACGTACATTACCGGATGCGGGATATATTTTATTATTATGCTACGATAAGGAGTCGTGTGATCAGAGCCGTCAGATGCACATTCGACTACATTCGAAGTTACTAATCATCTTAACATTAATTTTCATTATACAGGAAACACCGGCTTAAGCTATTGAATATCTAATATGTAAAGTGCATTTAATTTTGTATAGCCCAATAAGTTAATAATTTTGTAGTTAACTGCAGATAAACCCTTCCAAGTTATCGCCATTTTCTTTATAGTTAATTGCTCTTTAATAAAACCTCACTGAAATTCGGTTTAATCACCATAATAGTATCTATACAATGTTAAAAGCAAGTCCTAAGTTGGATCAACTTAGTACGAGCATTGTTTTTTCAAAAACCTACGTATTAAAAACAAATGTTTGAAAAAGTGATAGAAATTATTATATATGCATTGGTGACACCCAGACGTTTAGTTTTAAATTTATCGAGTGTCTGTCGTTTCGGAGTGGACGCGACGCCCACACGACCGCTTTCTCGCGTCGGGCCATTTCTTGGCAATCAATTTCGTAAGTTTAATCAAATATGTGTTCATTAACAACGAACAGTTTTATTTACAGTATCATATTAACTTGACTCTATTAATCAAGATGTTTACTATTTTTTGTCAGTATATTTTGTATGAAGTAATTGCAGTATACATAAGTATTGAATTAAGTTTTTTCCGCCTTAAACAGTAAAGAAGAATTTCGAAGATTCTTAGTTATAAAGAAGATTTACTTTAACTAAATCAGGTTCTTTCGTCGACAGTTTACGCACAAAGGATTCAATCAATATTGAAAATCCCTTATTTTACGAGCTTAATAAAAATATATAAACAGTACAAGAATCCAATCAGAATCCTCCCGTAATCCTGACGGCGCCTGCGTCACTCAAAATAACTGACAGACATTTTGACCGAACCCATCCTTTGTTGGCATGGCAATAGGGTTTGTGTAAGGTACTTATTAAAAAAACGCTTTAATACATTATGGAAGTTTTTTATAAGAGATTTATTACCATCCCGCTTGATTTTAATCCAAGTCCGAATATGTATTTATTTATACGTAGGCCTATCGGGAAACATTGGAAAATCTATGCTTTCGTTAGTAATTAACACATCCCATCACTATATTACAGTTTTAATATCGTCTTGATCCCTCTAATTTCCTTTCCTTGTGTCCATATAAAATATCCTACACCAAATAAAATAAGCACCCACACCGTTTAGCGCGAGACCAACGTTTTAGACACCAATAAATCGAACAAATTCTGAACCATCATAGGAAATATCGCGGGCCGTAAACCACTCCTACGCGATACCATTTCTATACCGACCAATTAACTACAACATATTAAGACATTCAAATCCCATTTGCATGTAATTTAGTCAATTATAAGAACATTTATATTATTAGGAATATTCTTAATAACCTTTCGCTAATTAAATGATTTTTTCAACAGTTTGTGGAATCGTTGTGTTGAAGCAAATTACAGAAATAAACTGTTTTAAAATATAATAATATAATATAATTCGGGTTGCTTCAAGATATGAACGTGTTTCTCCTTAAAATGCCGACACCTCACTGCAGAGCAGTTAAGCTCTACAATGATGTGATGACTACTTTCCACCAGTTGACTCGTTTGTCCCCTATATTGTGAACTTATTTAGTCGGCTGGCATAACACTAAAGCTCCATAAAGAACACAGCATCAAGGAGTTATTTAAGAGTTATTTATACAAAAGCAAAAGATTCCTATTCCTGAACATCCACCAGTCCAGAACCATGACGATTAAACACCAGCTATAACTTCTTAATATACATAATGTACGTATTAGTTCCGTAGCTTTAGGGACTTCGGTCTAAGCCGCTTTGGGACAAATTATGACCCTCAAAACGCATTGTACAACCAAATCCATTTGACACGCATGTGGAACGTTCGAGAATAATCTGATTTATGCTTTTCGGAGCTCTCCGAAATGTAATCCTCTTACACGTGACAATATTTCATTGGATATTACACCCGGTGTTAAAAATATTAAAGTCAGTTGTGGGCTTATTTATCTATCTATAGCTAATTGAATAAACATTCCCAATGATAATACCCGTAAATGAATAACACATAAATATTGAATGGTATGTAATAATGTATAGAGCCATGTAAGTTGAATTTCTAATACACGAGATACCTGCTTTCAGTTTTTAGTATGCTTTAAGTTTTGAATTAATTAAAAGCTTTGCATTTATGTTGAATTTTTATAACTATTAATTTCTTATGTAATTACCTATGTATTGTCTTGACGTATTAACATAGACTTCGTATCAAAAACTAAACTAAATACACATTCAAAACATTTAAATATAACAGGTCATATTAAACCCACGACTCTGAGTCTAATGGCAACCATAACCATTCCATTGTATCGATGGCACAATCAAGATTATTGTTGTCTAAAATACATTAGGTACCCACGCACCTTGGCTCGTGTCAATCAAATGTATACAATTCTGGGGTATTGTACGTCCTGTTATGTTAAACTTACTATTATTGAAGTTTTTCTTAATAGAGTCATCAGTGTCAAAGAAAAAATGAGAATCAGGTTTAATCAACTTAAGAAGGCTTAAATCGCGTACCTATTTTCCGACTCAAGACATATGCCCAACTTGGTACAAAGACACCTGGCCGCAGGAGGATATCTATATTCAAAATATTTCGACAATGGTTTGGAAATAGTACCAAATCATTGCATAGAACAGCTGTTTCTAAAGTAGCCGTAATGATCGCTTCCCCCTTTACAAATTCAATACAAAATATTTATTTACCACCAGCTCGAAAAGCAGTTAAACAGAAGAACCAGCAAGAAACTCTGATAGTTCCTTAACTGGTCACTTTCGAATGTCAGAGGATGGTCATTCATATATTTATACTTATTATATTATTATGTCAGCTTATAAATTATAAAAAAGCACTTTTCTATACTATTAAAAGTATAAATTACTTCAAATTAAAAAGAGAATGTTCTTAATATCTGTAAAAACGTTTTCTTCTAAAACCACCTTAAATGAAACAATGCATACGTATACGTATTTCTAAACCTGTAATTATACTATCGTTTATCGATTTAAATTCTACGAACGGATCGCATATCCGGCATACGACTGATTTGTATCGGCTAATCCAATAATTATGTGCCATTAACACTTTTTGCCATTTATACTTAGTGTTACAAAATAAACTTATTACTACCGACTAATGAATTGGACAACAAGTTAAGGTTTTTATAGCGACAAAATTTAAAGGTTATTTCGATCTCTTGTTTTGTATAAACATATAGACATGCCAATTAAAACCAACCAAAAACCAATTGAACTAGAAACTAATGTAAATTTTTAAATGACGCTACACAATTTACTTTAAATAATTAATGGAAGGGTTCCATTATTTTTGACTTTTCTTTTTTATGTCGGTGCTATATATTTTTTGTTGTATATTTTGTAACTTCAGAATAAATAAGATCTTATCTCTACTAGTTCCTTTGGAATTCCTTCGTCATTTTTAAATGCAAATTACATAACTATAACCATAAAAAATATAGTTCTGTTGCGTTCTAAATTGTAACCAAAAACCTGTCCAATATAAATGCGATGCAAGATAATATTCAAGAATTCGTTGTGGGTATTTCTGCAAGTTCAGATAAGCGAGTTAGTAGAATTCATTTAAATACCCCGAATTGTTGGGAGATATCTCAAGGCCAGTTTTAGGTAAGTACCATACAAGGTACTCAACAAATTCTTAACAAGTAGTCTTGATATTTAATGCAACTAAGGTGAGGTAAAAAACAAAAACATAGATGTTTATGTTCCAACGTCATTTTGTGATTACGGGCAACTGAGCAGGACTTACCTAATGTTAAGACTTACGAGACCGTTCAAGAACGATCGCCAAGCTAACGGCCAAATACTCATACGCAAATTAAATTTAAGCACGTCTTAAGACTAGTAATTTTGACAGAATTGTATGGCGAACTGTGAATCGGTTTAAGTTTTCCGGCATAAGTGTCTCACAAATGCGTTGACAGGCCTGACTTTATAGGTACATATAAGAGAAATGGAAAGGATTAGTAACAAAATGATACAGGATGATACAGGGAAGGGTGGGAAGTGAAAAATGGGCCAGCGGTGTTCTCACTTACCAAATGCAATGGCATCTCTAATTGACGCCATTTCTTGACATCGATTGTCTATGGTTCAAATGTGTTCTTGTAAAGAAAAAGTTTGTAGTTCGCATGCAAGTCTCGTCTCCAGAATTGTTTCCATTTAAGGTTTTAAATAATTAAATTAACAAATGAAATAAGCTGGTTCGTTTGGGCGATGTGAATATTAATTGCTTACAATAAATTGAGCCAGAACGCAATCAGATGAATAAAAACGCGCCACAACATTTTGGCGATTCCTCGTAAAGGCATATCCCTCGTTTTGTTAATTATGTGTATTAGTGTAAAAACACACACGTTCTTACGTCTCATTTGATTTATAAGCTTCATAAATCGCTCGACACCACGACACTTGATATTAGACCTTATTTTTAGTTCATTAAGGATGTGTGTGAGGATATTAAATATGGCGGAGGTCCGGGCAGGCGCCACGAGAAGTGTTTTTTTCGTCTGTGATTTTATTTTATAATTCGATACGGGATCAGAATACCAATTACGGCGCGGCCCGCGGACAGGTAGAGCGCTGCGACTGCGGTGCACCCATAACGCGATGATAATGCCGATATGTACGGAGTCATCATTGCTTTCTGTAAAAACTTTATTGTAACTACATTTTCTATAAGCTTCAACGTATTACTTAAATGGCATAATGAGATTTATTTAATTACATAAGCCAATACACGCTTTCAAAAGAATTGTATTAATATGCTTGATGAGAAAAAACACGTAATTTGCGATGCAATTTCCAAAGAAAACTTGTTTAAATTAGTAATAATAACTACCAATTAAATGTACAAGTTCATAAATCCGAGAATTACATAAAAACACTGTCGGTATTTTTTGTTCTCGGTCGCTTGCTTAAATTATGAATGCAATAAAGCTGCAGGTAGATTATTTATCATATTAATATTATCGTAACAAACACGATTTATAACATTCACGATTATCAATAATCTTGGCACTTTGAAAACATTAGGTTCTTGGAACTAGTTTTCTTAAAAATCATCTTAAGGTTTGCCCAATGCTTAGTTTTAAAACAATTATAAGATATAGAAGTCACTTTCTTCTGTCTGTCCCAATGTATGCTTAAATCTTTAAAACTACGCGACCGATTTTCATGTGGTCTTTTTATCAGATAGAGTAATTCAAGAGGAAGGTTTGTGAAAATATATAAAAAAACAAACATTTACTTAATAAACAGTATCTCCTCCTTATATTCTTCAATTTCAAATCAAGTAAAGACTATTGTAATCCTAAAAGCATTCGATCCGGCAGACGATTCCCATCCGAGATAATAACTACAATCGTCCAAATGGAATCTATCATTTGATCAATTTGTGTCTCATACGTAACCGGACATTAGGGCATCGAAACCCGACTTATCTGCTCGTCATTTTGTAATTTAACAGTAGCTGGCGTTTATCTGAAACCCATGTCATTGTGTATTGTGTTTTTATATTCGACTAACTGGTCTGATGCTACTTCGCTGTGCCTATCTTCTATAACTTTATCGTCGTACTTTGAGGAATATTCTGAAAAATATGAGTCGACTTACAAACTCATTCTGCGATTAATTTTTATATGATAAAGAAAATAGCTACGTACATCTAAATTTCACTTTTAAATATAGGTTAAAAATCAAGGACACTAAAATAACGTAATCCCTAAAACTTAAGCTTTTAATAATAGCTAGATTAAATTAGCTCAGAAATTTATATTACTTTATTGTTACAACATAAAACTATGTTTGTGTATGCGATTTCTTTGTTATCATTTATATTGATTTATTTAGTTATTGAGCCAAAGAGCATTATTATTATTTTAATGTATGAATTGACCTTTTCACTTTAATTCAATTTACTTTCCCATTAGATGCTATTCGATCATAAACTTTATTAGGTGTACGGATCATTGGTTTCAACGTTATCGTGACACAAATATATAAATAAGCTTACATTTAAATATGAAATAGAAAACTTACTTTTAAAATTAATTTGAATGCCGTTAGTAAAAAAATTTTTTTAAATTGAACTTAACCTAAAGAATAAAATCTTCCTTGGTCGTGTCATAACAAAAAAAACTAAATATAGTACTTCTTTTTATGACATAAGTTTAATCTTTTTTCTTAGAATTGAGTCCTTCGCTATCACCGATCATTTCCCTTAGTTAAAAGCCACGTTACAACCAACCTTTAGATGAATATGATGAAAATACCTAAATAGTTCACAAGTTACTCGATTTAAAGGTAATATATCAAGTAAGTAAGCACATACATACATACACATGACAATCACGCAACCATCATGGTCTAGCATACCTAATTACAATATTTAATTAACTCGGCTCCAAGATAAGGATTGAGGGCGCGATTGCGTCGGAAAACTCGCCATTTTTGTACGCTTCTTAGAAATTTCGATAAGTAATGTTTTAGCTCATTAGCTAAGAGCGTGTTATCGGCAGGAATTTGAGGTGACACAGAGTAGATAGAATTTTTTACAAAAACAGGGCTAACGCGTAAGACTTTTTGCTCTTGCGTTTACTATGCTTCAATTAACATTTTTTTATGTGAGTATCACAACATTGAAATATCGTAAAGCTTGATAGGAGGATTAAAGAATACGCTGGCTGTCATATTTTTTCCCCATCTTAGATATGGAGAGGAGAGATATTAGCGTGAATATACCATTACGTGACGATGATTATTTTGGAGGGTCTATCGGAGGGAATGGAGGAAGGGAATATCAGTCTAAACCCACCTAATTAACACAGAAAACAAAAACCTTTATTTACAAAATTTATCACAAAATTACAGCTTAAGCTCACAACCACCATAGCTTTAAAGCAAATGCGTATCAAAATAAGTACTTCACATTACCATCTAGAAGTAAACTCACAAAAACCGATCACTGCGACGCTTCACGAATCAATCGCAAAAACTCCCTTAGAGCTGTCATCGGCTCGTCCAGCACTAACCTTATAATAATTATAATTAATTATCCAGCTTGTTTTCGCGAGCGGCGTGCG
Organism: Eurema mandarina; assembly: GCA_018238005.1. Classification (NCBI taxonomy): domain Eukaryota; kingdom Metazoa; phylum Arthropoda; class Insecta; order Lepidoptera; family Pieridae; genus Eurema; species Eurema mandarina. Next base: position 20,440 of record DWAJ01000833.1, read on the forward strand.
ATAACAAGGTCGTCGGCGCCGGCGCCACCGCGCTGGCAAATTACTCGTTACTCCTCCCTTTATATTCATTTATTTATTTATACACAGTACAATATACATGCTATTTCTAATTGCCGCTGTGTAATACTAATAGGTTCATAACATTGAATTGATGTAAGAAATGAATACGTTTAGACGTCGTTTCCAATTATGTTGGGTTATAATTATGCATTGACGTAATGTTTACTGCAAAACAAGGTTAAGGGTAAGCTAAGTCGGGTAAGGGAATAAGAAAATATATTAGAGTATATTAATGTAGGTGTGTGTAATTACACACACAAATCCGAAAGGGACATTTTTATGTGAACGAGATTTGAGGAAGGAAGAAAGTAGATTAATTCTAAAATTACATGGAAACATTTCTGCGTTATCGTGATATTATGTTTTTTATATGCATATATCACAATTAAGTAATTAAGTGCGTTATGTAATAAAAATTATATGTACTGTTTTCTTAAAACAATATCACAGCTTCTATTTACATCTGTTAAACTAGATTAAGCCCAGTTATCTAAATGTTGTTGCTAACTTGAAATATAGGTTAAATTAAATCTATCATTAACATATCATTAAAACATCTATTATATGTTATTCTACTGTACATATTTAAAATTTAAAAGCTGCATTGAATTTTGTATATAAATCCGAATCCTCCAATTAAAGATAATTGGATTCACGCCAGCGTGACTCGACAAAAAGAACAAGAAAGACACCCGAAAATTCTCAGGTTCAACGTGAATCTAATCAAGAGCGATCATAATCGATTGTCAACGGAGTAGCGAGGAAATTAAACGACATTCGTCCAGACAAAACTCCGGCGCAATAAATCGGCCGCTCCTGACACAAAAACACGCCCAAAAAGAGTTAAGCGTTCGGGAGATCGTCGAATACAGATTACTGGGCGCAGGTGTTAAATAAAAATAATAAAATCCGACGCGGGCGAGGCAAAACGACGATCGGATACGGCGGTTCGGCGCCGAACGAGCCGTCGTTTGCTTCGCAACGCCCCAACAACAAAAAGCATTGTACCTACCACCTTTGCCACAAGTTAACCAAAGTGCCGATATTCGCCTTTCAGAGACAATCCGATCCGATTACCGCGTTTAATGCCTTATAAGAGTGCTCATAACTCGCGGCGGCAAACCTAATAGGGAATAGATAATCATAAAATATTGCCATAATTTATAAGGAAGTCGCACACTGCCTCTAATGGAGTTTCGCCAAAGAGTGCTGCAGTTGTAAATGCAGTAAATATCAGTACTTTAGGATGTTTCGAGGCGAGCGAAATTATTGGTTGTAACGCGAGTGCGTGCTGCAATTAGGACTGTAATCGCTCTTCTCACGTACGGACAAATTGCTGCCAATATTAGACTCGGCTTTCGTGTACAAAATCCTTTTGCAATTCGCTACATAAAGCATTATACGCGGAATATATTGAAATATTGACACTGATAATACTGATCTGAATAAGGAATTTAAACGAATAAAATCGCTTTGCTTTATTTATAAAATAAATGTCACTAAAGAACTAAAAAGTGGCACAGATAACTTACAAATTGCAGTAAACAGCAAAGTTTGCCATACGTCTAATGTAATGAAATGCTATCTGATTCAGGTACGTGGGATAGGTCCTATACTTTATACGTGCACCTCAACTTTATCAAATACCTACAAGGATGCGCTCATCACACGAGATGTTCCGATAATCCGAAAATTTATACGTCCCCTTACAGTTGAATAAACTTCTCAAATAACTGAAGGTATTTATAAGGGTTCTCGATCCGAGATTCTTCGATGTTATTCTCAGATGTTAAGCGTCTAATGTCACGTTTCCTTCGCACTGGCATTCCGGTTTTGTTATTAAAACGCAGTTGGAAAAATAGTAGAACTCCTCAAACACTTACACGAACTCGACTCTACCCTTGGATAAATATTTTATTTACTAATTAGCGGTGCATTCGATGTTTGCTTTTTGCTTTAGTAACTTGATATCGTTTTGGGAAATGGATCATGTGTACTGTCGCTTAAGTGTACTATACTGTTTATAGGCAATGCTTGCAGTCTTTTTTATATACTGTGTCTCATTTTTAAACAACATAAAAGTTAATAAGTTCTGTCCACGGTGATGGTTTCACTCCTTGATTTTTAGATAGTATGATACAAAGTCGCTTTTTTCTATTCGTGATTGTGTCATGAGGATGTTTTTTTAGACATATTAACAAAAAAATATTTACCCTATCGCCCTGAAAAAGCACATAATTACGCTATTCATTATTAAAATAAGCAGTTTCATAAACAACAAAGTGTATACGATTAATAAACAAACACGTGTCAACAAAATGTATCATTTGTTGCAACGGAATCAATTCGCCGTTCTGATAACAGATTGCCGATAGACGTGACAAAAGCCACACCCACATTCCCGGAGCTTTAATCTTGCACGCTTTGTATTCAGATTGAACATTAATATTCATTATTTGAACGGAATTTAGTTAACTGTTGGAAATCATTTCTAGTAGACACTTTCTAGATAACAGAACGTCGTTAAACATTTATTTGTTTAATGTTTAGTGGTTTCATCTATGTGAGTATTTGGCTTTTAAAGAACAGTTTCTTTAAATCCCTTATATAATCTAGACTAGTTTAGACTCCTTAGACTAGGCCTCCGTTTTAAGCAATTGAACTATCTAACTTTTTTTGTGATTTGTGAAAGTATCAGTAATCAAGGCTTAAAAAACACTTCTTTGTGAATGATTAAACCCGTGTTAATTCTCAAAAGTCAAAAGTTAACTTCTCAAAAGCTCGGCCATTGGGCCATGTTTTTACTTACTACAAAAACGCAATATAATATGTAGTTTTGTAAGAAGCAACTTTCTTATATCTCTATAACTAGTTCTTTCTAGAAACGTGGTTAGAACAATTATATGCACTTTTCGGGCCGTAGGCAGCGTGTTTACGCTCGAAAACAAGTTGGGCGAGTGAGTAACATTTGCGTAGAATTCGTAAGGAAATATGAACGGAATGCAACACGGTGTTTGTACAACAAACGTTGTATTGTTGCAACAAACACCCCAATTTAGAGGGGTAACGGCCTAGATCGTAAACTGTATGTTAAAACAATACATTCTTAGTATTTCGTTCGGGTCGTCGACTCGTAAACATACGCGATTCGTTCGTAGTACGTTCGTTACGAGCTTGTGACGTCACCCGGCCTGTGGACACTCCGATTCGGCTATATATATCTCAGCCTTGCGCGCAGTATTTAAAACTCGCAGGAACCGTGACTTCATACTGCCCAATTGGATGTTTATACTTTTCTTAGCTCATAGAATCACATGCTCAATAGCTATTGAGGAAAATAGATTTTCCTATATACCCCACTTAATTAAAGACGTACCAAATAAAAGACGAAAGTATATACATATATAGTTTTGTACTCTGTAAGGATTTCATATCCGATTGATATAACCCTGTTCTAAAAAGTTTGTTTTAGTGTCTAGATACATAATCCATACCAATATTATAAATGGGAAAGTTTGTCTGTCTGTATATTTGTTTTTATTTCACGGCAAAACGGAGCGACGAATTGACGTGATTTTTTAAGTGGAGCTAGTTGAAGGAATTGAGTAACATAGGCTACTTTTTTTTCCCAGCTTCCCTAAAATGGGGACTGGACATTTGTATGGAGCATGCCGCAATTTTCAAAGTAGGAATCTAAAAATAGGTATGATGACTATTTATGACTATCAAAAAATGCCCATCATTTTTTTTTAATTTAACGTGAGCAAAGCCGCGGGCAAAAGCTAGTAGATAAATAAATCACACTATGTACACTTAAATATAACTCTAATCTACACTCATGTATAAATTTCAATTATACTCTATATCAATAACCGTCCATCTTAAAAGCTTACAATAGCCGTAATCGTAAAACGAAAATCTCAAAATCATGACCAATAAAAGGATTCTATTGTTGTCAGGATCAATTTGATGGAGGGTATTTTTTGTATGAAAATATATTAAACTCATCTTGGGGAGTTTATGCTTGAAGATCGTAAAAGGTACCTTTACAACCGCGAAATAATAAATATTTTTATACGACTTGGAAATAAGGACACCTGTCCTTTATTTTCCTTCAGATCACCAAAATAAGCCTTATAAAATTAAATTAGTTTATTGGTAAACGAAACTTGATCTGACTCGAAGGTCTAACATTCAACGAAACCTCGGTTTTAAGTTACGAATCAGTTTATTCTAGAAGGTGCGATTTGTTTAGAAAAATATTTTTTGAACAAAAAATTAATAATAGCTAGCGTGGTTATCTTAATGGACGTCTTAGCGCGTTACCGTCACTTTCAGATTGGTCATGGCAGAAATATAGGATCATTTGATGTGTTATTCTCACGCGGACATGCTGAGCTTTATATTATAGTGTACTAGCTGACCCGTGCCCACTTCGTTGGGCATAATGTTAATAATCCTTTTCGGTTTTTTATATAGCCTATGATACTCGGCAATAATGTGGCTTTCAATTGGTGAAAGAATTTTTAAAATCGGTAAGTAGATCCCGAGATTACCTCTTAAAATTTAACAAACACACAAACTTTACTACTTTATAATATTAGTATAGATATCTATATATATGAATACTTCTAATTGATGTCCAGAGTTTTATATGTATGATATACGGGCGGCAAAAATTTCTGAAAATAGTGAATGAAAAATAGTTTTTATTTTGAGTAAATTTCAAACAAATACTTTCATAATGTTTACATGATGCCCACGTAAGAAACTCGCACGGGTCCCACACAAAAAAGGGGGAAAAATCATCTTTCAAAATAAAATTTACAATTCTGTAACTTAACATAACATATACTTAATACATAAAAGTATTAAAGTACTTTGTAAAATAGTTAGAACAGCGGTTTTTTTAACTTTGAAGTGAATCATCAGTTATAATATTGTTTATTTTATTTAATGTACATCCCGGATCCTGTTTTTTTAATATTTTTCGCCTTAATATTTAACGCAGACGAATCTCTTTTACAGATGAAAACAATAATATGTCTTACAGCGTCACGAACCCACAAAAAAAATTATCATCGAAACAAATCTTCCTTAAACGAAAGATCAACCCGTAACATAAGCTCAAACACGTTCAAAACTCCAAGCTAAATCACATATACATACATACATACTGTACGTACATGTTTAGCTCGATAAGAAAATGTATTTGAATAGCGATGGGAATCACGCGAATAAATAACCTCTCATTAGACACGTGGGTGATTGCGCCTACGCTTTACTCTTAAGGCTTCACGAAACCGACTTAGTCTATTTGATATGGAACTGACAGACATTGATGTTCGTTCTATTAGAGTTTTAAGCACACCTAAGTTATAGCTTTAAGCAAGCTAAGTTATATGAATCGGAATCTAATTTGAACGTATATTAATAATATTAAGCAGCTACGAACTTGGATTCTTATTAGTATAATTTCCTAGATAAAAAATATTTTATTGGTCGTACATTGATTATGAATTATTATGTATACAAATACTAAGTAACAGAAGTGTTTGTGTTGCTTACGCCTAATCTAAGTTTAAAAAAAATGTTGTGATAGCTACATTAAAACAAGTATTAATTATTATTTATAGGATAATAATTTCTAATTTCTATGGTTTAGCATTATACTAATTATGACCGCGAGACTTCTTGTCTAATAAAATAAAGATTTTTAAACTGTATGAAAACGCCATCGAATTTAAATATCTATAAATTAAAATGCAATTTGTTATCCTACCAATATTTTTTTTATCCTTTGGAACGATATTCAAACGACAATATTATGTACATAGCGCCATCTGTTACTACGCCGATCAAACTTTCTGTTATAAAACTTCTCGATGGTTTTCTAATAATATAACCAAACAGTTCCTACTAAAATAATGGTATAGATATAAAATACTGTAAATATAAAAATGTACTGTAAATATAAAACACAAATATATTAAATATTGAAAATAAATTTAAGTATAAAAGTGCGTAAGTCTTGCTAGAATGCTTTAATCACTTCTGACCACACCAATTTCATAAAAAGATTTCTCGAGTACATTTAAAATTAAAATAATATAAGGGGGACACTATAATATATTTCATATCTCAAAAGAAAGTATGTAAGTAAAAGTTCGTTTTGATTCAAAACGACAATGGTGGATTTCAAGGGCACCGTCGGTGTTGCTGCGTCTTAAAAATAAGAAAAAAGCACACCCGTGCTCTGATCCTATCGCATAGGGTTGTCACAATGCAAATAAAACTTATTTTTAATTGAAATAAAGAAGATTAATTTCGTATTTAACTATATTCTTATGAACATACAAAAATCAAAAGTAAGTTTAGATGTACATTTAAAAATTTGTACTTAAGTAAAACTTTTAAAAGAAATAATTTCAAAGTAATAGGTAGAGAGAATGCAAAGCCGGGACTTCTCGCTAGTATAGTTATATTTACATCTCGAACATGACACAAATGCCGCATCTTTAGCTTCAATATCTTACAAGTATATAAATAGCCAACCTGAATAATTGAAGCATTTGTTCAAACTCTATAAATAGCAGTGTGAACAACGAAAACAACGTTATTCATTAAACTACAATTAGCTCCATTCATATATAGTATTTATTCATAAGAAATATGTCCGGTGGTTGCGCGATGATTCATTTATTTGAACACACGACACCTATCTTAATAGTGAAAACATGAGTCGTTATCACAGCTAAAAGCTTTGTGTAAGCGTCTAATTAAAATAGAATTAGGTATTTCTAAAGCAGGATTTTCTTTTGATCGCATGTATAGCAACCACCTCCGCCTAATGACATTTGCTAGAAAGTTCGAGAATAAGTCGCCGGTTTTCAAAACAGTAATATGTTTTTCAAATCAACTTTTTTTTTTTTTTTTATATGAAGAGGGGAGACGAGCTGACGCACTCCCGATGGTAAGAGTAACGCCTGCCCATAGCCAATGCAGTGCTACCCGGAACTTTTCTATAAAGCCCAACTCCGAGCCGGGGTGCACCGCACCAACGCTCCC
>DWAJ01000834.1:0-27562 GCA_018238005.1 Eurema mandarina
GCGAGCTGCCCAGGACAGACCGGGATGGCGACGCACTGTGGACGCCCTCTGCCCCAGCTAGGGGATATAGGACCTTAAGTCAAGTAAGTCAAACCGATCGAGGATGCTTTTCAAATGAAGAAAAGTTCAATGCTGCAATGGATTGAGGAATTCCCTCAACTGTCTATATAGTCACCATCATCAGAAATACTCCAGAACTTAATTATAATTTAGTATGCTATAAAACCAGCTCTTGCATATTTAGCAGAAAGAGTACGCCTTCCGCTTGTATAAGCTTTTAATGGTGTGTTGTATAGAACGCTGTATAGAAACGCCATAATAAACTAAGACGTAAAACTGATTAGAAAATTTTACATAATAATTGCATTTATAACAGTTTTGCAGGTTTTACGGTGCTGTATAGTTTTTCTTTGTTTAACCCTAGACCGTGGAATTACCTACATGAAAAACATTTATTGAGCTGTTTTCGTGTTAATTAAAAAATATTTAAGTATATTTCACTTTGTATTCGTTAAATATTTAATAAGTTTTGCATCCAAATTAATAAGCATCCATAAGTAAGCCATAATATGTAATCATAATATATTGTTTTACCTGTATTTTCTGTGGCTTAATTATAAATGTAATTACATTTCGTGCATACTTATGATATTATGTTAAAAAAACTATATTTTTTTCATCTGTTTATTCTATTTATAAATAAATCTGTTTTAACGCTCTCTTTGATATCTTGATTTTAATATAATTGAATTTCATTGATATTTTTTACATACTACGACTAAATACATATAATTAAATAAAGTCCAATAATAAAATTGTTATACGTGCCACATCAAATGCTCAAATAAAAATGACATATTATATTACAATACGTTTAGAAATCAAAAGTTAAAATGGCTTTGTAGTAATATTATGTCAATATTGTTTTACTAAAAATGTTCCAAGCGTTGATTGAAATAGTTCAAAAGCCGAGTAAATACCTATGTTTCGAAATATACGACCATTTTATAATTTCTTAACATTGTATATAGCGTAATATATTCCTAAGGCATACATCAATCGGTTTAATTAATATGTTTATATGCTTTAATGTTTAATATATGAATAAACTACTGCCGTAATTTGAATGATCTAATAAAGCTCTCTCGTTCGCTAAACGGCGATGCTATAATCAGCTTAAGTGGGTCCTAATGGCGTCGCTAATTGAACTGAATAACTATCAACGAATTCATCTTTAACTATTTTAACCCTCTCTGCTAGTAAATTGGTACCGACAGTAATTAGGTACCAAAAACAACTTAGACGCTTAGTCCTAGTTATCTTACTATCTTATTGATGTATTATTTTCGCAAATGAAATTTTAACTATAGCGGTATCTAAAATACATTATCCGTCAAAATTTCAACTATCTTACTATCTCAATTAGAGATATGTATCTCTTGTGACAAACAGATGGACGGACAGAGTAGTATAAGGTCTCGTTTTTTGCCCCGGACGGGACTTAACGGGGCCTTATAAGTCTAAAAATGTTTATTAATAAGTTATAACTACTTGGAAACAATATCAAGGAAATAATAACATGAATTTGTAAACATTAATTTGCTACTGCGTCCGTTTATGATGTATAAATAAGACAAAGTTTGAATATAATATCTACCTCGCGAGATTTTAAACTATCGCACGATCTGATTAATTCTTACATAACTGCATGAATGCGCTATTAGTCAAGTTAATAAAAAACATTTTAGACAAAAATAACGACACACATTTAGCTTTAAGAACTCCATTTATAGAATTGTGACAAATACATACTATAGTGAAATAAGATTGATTCATATTCCACGTTAGCTGATCTTGTATAAAGATCACCTGTGATCTTTTGCACGTTGTATCAAAAATATTGCGATTGAGTATCGATCACAAGTGGGGAATAAGGCTGTATTGGATTTCACGCAGACATTCTGCAAAGTTGACGTGATTCGCATTCTTCGTTCAGTATTACGGGCTGGCTATACGAAGGTCTATTTGAATGTCAAGAAACTAGATATTAGCATTGTGATGCTCCGCGATGTTAGCAATAAGTTGAGTGGCTCGTGTATTATGAAACATCTTTTGTTCCACTTATTTATTTAAGTAAAAGAGCGAGATAGATATATTTTAGTAGTTCGTTTTTCTATTACACGTATTCAGAAGGCAAAGAAAATGGGAAAAATATTGTATTTTTGAACTGAAAAGCTATGGTCATATGTAATAAAACTGAGTGTTTTCAATAATCAGTCCTGTAAAGTAACTTCAATTAATAGCTAAGATGTTTTTCTTAAAATATCATCCGTAATAAGGGCTAGTACATTTGGTATCCTCAAAGTCATTATTGAATTTTCCAATCATTTGGGCGCATTTGGAGTGGAATAACGGAAAAAAATGAAGATGGAAAACGCAATATGCAAATTATATGAAAAACCCTCAACTTTTATGTGGACATTTTTCCTGTTCGTTTTGTAGAAGTGAAGTAAAATATTTGGGACAAAATGTGTTAGTCATATTACGGTATTACAGCAAAAATATAATTTTTCCCTATTTTTTATAATATTAGATGTTTGGTCCGCTTGAACATAAAGCTTGCGATGTTCTTTTGTATTAGCGACTCAAAAATAATTCATTCAAAATTAGAATAATTTGTTCTGATGAGAAAACAAAATGATCAATGTATTAGTCATTTTTTTAAAATACAGGCAACACCAATTCAACTAATAACATATTTTAGTGTTATATCTGTAATGTGTTTTTGAAAAAAAAACTGTAATGTGATTGTATTTCTATAGTAGCAGATAAGTTTGCAAGATTGAGACGAAACGAATACAAAAAAAATACGATCCTAATAAATCGCTTTTATAGGCTTTAAAGGTATTGCATTTCAAATAATCAAAATAAAAAAGAAAGGTTTTAAGGTTAGTAAAGCCGCGTAACTTATACTTAATATCTTTTCAAAAACATCACAAAATGGCTAAGCTATTGGCTAAGCTGTCGCTTGAAGTTTTGGTACATATTTGTTGCATAATAGGATTGTATTCGTAATACGAGATATGCATACTGCTACGAATTCTAATATTTGAGGCTCCAGCGTTCTGCAATTAGGGCATACGAAATATTAATTGCCAGCTGTGGTTCTCCTTAATTGAGCGGGCAACTATCAAGCTACTTTAATATTGCGATATAGGCCCTGTTATTGAGTATAGTTTAACTTGATACAAGCCTGTCTGTTACTAAGAGTAATTTGCCGTAATAGTTTTGAGTAATTACTCTAAACTATACCATGGTTTGGGCTGTATTTACGTTACTAATTATTACGTTAATATATTTATCTCCTGGTTTTACTCGCATCAAGCTTGGACAGAGAATTTGTACAGTATTTTCTTCACAGATTTTTTTTGGAGTCATAAAAATAGATAGGATACGTCTATCCTAACCCTAAAACTGTATTAATTACAATGTACCAAATGTTATTATAATGTACCAAATAATAATGGCATGTTTTATTAAAATCGATTAAACGGTTTATGACGTGAACTGACTCATTCACAACATATCATATTTAGACTACTTTATTCAATTCTGATAATATTTAAAAATATAAATGCAATTGCAAATAATTGAGTCCACTTAACTGTCTTGAAAACAGAATATTTATTTTATATTTGGAATGTCAATGAGCTCCAAACAAGCCTTTCTCGCGTAAAATGGCGAACGATTTTCACGCTGATAATGAAATGAATTTTATGTTGGCCAGACTCAGGAGTTATTATGATTCAATTCGATTGCACAATCATTTTGGTCGGACACAGGGGAGATATTAACATGTTTAATTTTGTGCCTATTTAAATACTTAATACAGGACTTTCATAGGAACAATGGACGGAAACAATGAATTATTATTATAGATAGGTCCACTCCAATTTACCTTTGTAGGAAAATTGGGTACCTTACTTGAAATATATAATAGTATCATTTTGACTTGAACTGTCTGTTAGTTCCAGTGGTATTAATGAGAACATTCTCAATCATTATTAGTACTAGAAATATGAAACACCGAGAAGAAAATAATCGAATAAAAATGCAATTTTTACCATTACCAATTTTTAAATCCTTAAATGAAAATGCAACTTCAAGCAGTAACGTATAATAAGACAAATAACAATTAACAAGTCCAAATTTTACTAATGCGTGGAATATACTTTTTTCGTAGACAGAACAAATAACAATTAATTGAATTAAATAAAGCGAATATTGTAAGTTGAGGCCGAATATTTTTAAGAACTACTGCTAATCATCGCTAGCTAGACATAATTATCTTATGACGTAACACACATTATTGCATTAAACACATTAACGATTTAACCGCTTGGCTAATCAAAGGTGTGAGTAACAAATAGGCATACGTTAATTAAGCTGCAAATCCAAGCTAATTCACAATAGAACATGCCATATATTTATAGGATTAGGTTTATGGTTATTGGCACAGCTATAGCGCACTATGCAAATTCAATTGAGCATTGCACTCGGGGCGACAAGTTTGGTGCTCACCAATTGGCTGTTACAGCAGCCCTATGCGGGCCTGGCCACAGGCCGTGTTCAAACTTCACGTCGGGTAACTTTCCGCAAAACCGAGCAGACTCTGTCATAATCTGGAATTATATTTGAATAATACATAAGCTAAAACTTTGTGGAAATTGAGAATTAATCCCTATCTACGTTGCCGATAGAACCCGCGCACATATATTACAGGGTACAGGGAAAAGTTATTACTTTGCAGTACTGTCTGTAGCGTCAGTACATTGTAGCTGCACGTTATTTGCGATGTTCAAGGTTCCGAGTAATAAATGCTTGTGTCACAAACTCTAATGTGATACAAAGTTTACGTACCATAAAACGTATACATTTTATGGCTTTCTTACTAATTATGTTTGGTAAAATATGAAGGTGCGGTCTTATTAACTTGATAAATTTTAACTTAATTATAGCAAAATTATTTGATAATGAATGCTTTAAGGAGTATTGTAGTAGTCATTGTTAAATACAGGACTCCGTAATCATACATAAAACATTATGTTTTTATTTCTATTGCGTAAGTAAGTTGAGGTATTCCGGAATACCCTTACCACGTGACTGGAGTGTTCGATCGTTCGCATTATCTTAGAGCACAGCACGCAGAGACCATTTTTCCCGGCGTCATAAAGTCATAAAGTAATTTGAAAGCGCACCGTGACCGTGTTCGTTTGGAAGTCCGCCAGGCGCAGGATGCAGCCTTATCCCGTGTTTCAAACACAACTTTTAAGAGCACTATAAGTTTGCCGGTACTATAAAATGTTAAAACTGACTTCAATTTCGTTACACTTTAAATTCCACGGGTTTTTTAGCGATAACGTGCAATACGTGTAGGTATGTATAGGGATGGTCGTTACTTTTTATGAGTGTGATAGCACGAATCTTGATGATTAGGTTTTATTATAACTGCTTAGTTTTGTCTCGTTTCCTGCAGTTTCTGTTTGCAATCGTTATTACACTATTCTCTAACGCTGTAAGTCTTTATTGCAAGACGATTTAGTAAACATAAAGACATACGAAATAAAGATCATATCAGAGCAGTTCTTTCAGAAGTTTTGACAAATTTCAGATTAGAAAATCCTATTAAACTTAGTTCACTTTTGATTATAGTTTAAATCGCTGTAAAAATATATCAAAATGCCTACAAACTACAATACCGCTCAAAACACTCTTAACATATCAGTATTTCATAATTCATAATTCTTATTTAACATTGCTAAATAATTACTATCCGATACAAACTCAAAAATAACAACATAGGAAGCTTACCTCGTTTAACAGCTAAGAGAACGTAATAAGCATGAATATTTGACTAGATATCCAGAAGTAATTAGTTCGATCTCAGCGTACCCTGCGGCATTACCTTTGTCATGTTTTATAAACTTGAAGATACTGATCCTGTGGGAAACCCCTAAAGTTTGCGTGACCTCGTGTATTGTGCTCAGTTACGTCTTCACTTTTTGGGCCTCCTATTAAAGCTCCCTCTTAGCCCTTTATACAAATATATTACCAACATGTTCTATTGTACTCGTATAGTTTATAGTATAAAATCCTTCCCTTTATTTATGTAGCTTTTTGGCTGTCTAATTGTTCTGAAATTATATTGTTAACAGCTTTGTTTTATTTTTCACGTAGGTATATTATCATTATAAAGAACTGATTCCTGATGGTATGCGACCCAATACGGTATAACCCAACCCATAGTCAGTTGCAAATCTAACTCGCGAATGCTTTCCATCTTTCAAAAGAAGGTGAAATAAAAGGAGTTATGACAGTAGGAATCTAGGGTTATAAAGCTCATAAATTATTAATCACCTAACAGTCATTTCTAACCCAAAAAGTATATAAAATAACTCATGCTAACCTCTCCCAACCCTAAGCAATTTATAGTCAAAACAAAAAGTTGGGGGATTGGAAACTAATTTTAATGTGCAATGCAAAAGTAATTACAGTGGGGGCATAAATCACGGGTCGGTAAAGCCACGTAGTTCTATAGGAGAGCTTTATCTGGTGAGCTGGCTAGTATTAAATTAAACGCAACACGAGATCTAGTCTATGAACACATGTTCGGGGCCACCTCATGCATCATTTAGAGGCTGATCGTAAACGCATTTAGGTACCGTTTTGTAATTTAGTTGATTATACTATTGAATGATAATTGGATCGTGGAATTATATCGATTAAAAAAAATATTTGTATATGACATACCTTTTATATAAACCAGCTATATGTCGCATATTTTATCTTCCATCTAGGTTCATAACGATATTATCGTCCTATTTATAACAAATTTTGAAAATAACCATTATGAGGTGATTCATCTTTATTTCTATAAATTTTAAAATAACCCTGTTCATTGTTTTGTTTACAAGCAAAAACTACAACAACTCCAAGTACATTACTATGTACTTGGATAGTTTTTTCGTAATTTATCAAACTGAAATACATTCAAATCGTCATCGTTAACAAAGCTCCCAGTTTTAACTAATACCACAAACTTTTACCTTACCTTAAACACACAAGGCGAATAGCTTTAAAGAAATATTGTTGTTAGTTAGACGCTAAATCTCAGTTGGAGTGTTAGACGTGCTGTGTGAAGAGCTATCGCAAACAGCGTTCGCGTCCTTACGTCATTACCGTAGATATTTCTCCCTAAGCTTTACGTGATAAATCGTGAGTAAAGTGCAGTATCATCAGCAAACATGTGTTAGGAAGCTATCCAGCTATCCTCATGTATTATGCACGAGCTAGGGTAATTGCTAGCGCGATTTTTGCAAGCCCACGGGCAGGCAATACTTTATTTTAATGGAGTTTTGCATAAATCTCGATAATAGATTGCTTTTTAAATGTTTTAACGGTTTGCAGTTGATTAAAATACGATGGATTCTCGTTAAGCATTGAGTTGTTTTATCAAGACCCTAAAAGAAAGTCGAGTAAACATCTTATACTATAGCTTTGTAGATTTATGTTAATATAAATACAAAACAGTTGGTCCTACTTAATTAAACTATATAAATGTATACAACCTCCATACTACGCCGTTCATTAGTCCTGGGCTTGCTTTATTAACGTGTTCAACAGACAGCATAACTAGCGGAATGCCTGTATACTACAACCATTATATCATCTATATGCCTAAACTTAATATACATATATGCTTTAATAATATGCTTGTTAAAATAACACGTAGTCTTTGAAATTATTATTTGAAGTAATGTTGCTGGCCTTTTACAATAAAAAAAGAAAAAGAAAAATAACTCTAGACTTTAGAAGGCGCTCGTTGCTGCAAGTATGCGTTCGGCTAAAGAGGAAATCCTTGTTGCCTTCGTCAAAAAGTAGACGTAGGTAGGTCTGAAACATACGATAATTGACTTCACAAGAGGTAAAATGAAATTAAGCTCCGGTCGGTTACCTTGAAGTGTCGTGTGTTGTTACCGGTTTTCAAACCCTGCGGCTGTAAGCAGAACTTCATTTGTCGTATCACACATGAGTGACAACTTTGTGGTTTTACATATTCCAGTGGGTGAACTAAAGGACTGTGTTACCCTCGTTATAGTTTCGTTATATTTATAATGTAATGTTCTCTGATTAAAATTACAATTATTTTCTTATATGTGCTTCAATATTAAATTGAATCAACCAATAAGAGCTTTACGATTCAAACAATGATTTCCAATAATCTCTTTAATAGCAATAATATGATAAACTATAATTTAATATTACGTTACAGACCGCAATATACCGGCCAGCATTAAAATTGAAAATCGAATTGTCGTTTGTTGAATAGCAATTCAAAGCTCGTCCATACAATTATGGAACACGAGGAAATAATCGAATTTAATAGAATTGCAAATTTGCAATTATTCATGCTGTATCATTGTGCTCGGCTATTGATCACATAATTGGTGTCTAAGAATGGATGCGGTCTAAAGCCGATTGCTATTATATAAGCCGTTCTGAATGTTGTGTTTTGCTTGTGAAGTATTCTATGTTCGAGTTAGCTAGCTCAGCAGGGTTTAACTTAGTTAGCTAATACAAACCCATTTACAAGCTTATACTTGATTTCCGATATACGATATTTCGCTGAAACCAAAAATACTATGATCATGAATGTGTACTATGTAATGAAAGATGAATAACATAACATGATGAATCATGTTATGTTATTCATCTTTATCTATAAGCAAAAAAGTATACTTATTTATTTATTCTTTATTACAATATAGATATTACAATTAATCTTAAACTATTGGAAATGTTGAAAACTGAAGGGCTTATCATTAAAAAGTGATTTCTACCAGGCAATACTTCACGCTTTTCTAACACTATAATTACATAGCATCTCAATAAATATTCACTTACATATTACTACTGAATTATGATCAATATTACATTCACCGATGTGGTTTGGGCTCTTAAATATGTTATTTTAGGAAGCCGAAACCTCAGTATCCGTATTTATCCATTTGATATTCGTCGCGGTGACACCCGATACATATTTGATAAGCCGCTCCAGATTGCATGCGTCCACCTCGACGACAATTTCGCACTCCACGTGAATTACAATTAACCCTGTTAATGTACGGAACGGGGCGCATGAAACCAAAATACATACTGATTATTACACGCATACAAACAATATTACGTTGATATTGTTCCTCTAATAATATACTTAAGTATGATCAGCTCTTAAGGCTTATTACTATAACGCCATTGTATGGAAAATGCAGAGCAATTATTGAGTACAATCGAAACGTGCAATAATCGGTCTCAAGGAATTGCTCTTTACTAGCTTAACAGATGGTGAAGACAATCAAGAATGGCAGGGAATTATACATCCTGGCTCGTGAGATGAGAGCTCAGTTTTATCATAATATTTAACGATACGAGAAGGCATTAGGATATATTATATTAATATAGATATTAACACATCATTAGGTTAAATTTGACAAAGCTAGTATATCTATCTGACTTATTTTATTTTATTTAAGAAGTACCTGATGGAAAGTGATCAACTCCTCGCGTAACCATTCAGTCGTATCAGTGTTGAATATATTATCACCCTCACAATCTAAGAAAATATTTAAAAGAAGGTTACAATTTTTTTGAGAATTGTTTTCCTTCCTAACCTATTTCATACCAAGAAAATCAAATTTCAAGTCATTTCAATAAACAATAAAATAAGAAATTTATTTCTTAAAGGAAAGTAATTAAATAAATTAGGAAAGTAAGTAAATGACGTTTTTTCCTTTTAACCGGAAGAACAAACTAAAATATCAAAAAGCTACGATCGTTAACCTCAATGTTAGTCTGAGGGGATTAAATCATTTCGTTAAAGCTGTTCGTGGTAAAGAAACTTACTCAGTCATCAAAGGATACTCTAGCAACCCTTAATCACTGCCAATTCATTGCCTAGGGAAGCACTGAAAATCACCAAATATTTTTTTATTATATTTATTCTGAAAATATTTAAGTGCCATTTTTCATGTCACTAGGAAGTATATAATATTATATAATTTTAATTTCAAGATAATTATATTAGATATTTGTCTTAAACATATAAATGTGAACATACAAATTTAAAGTTATTTAGAATGAGTAAACAAATGTTAAACTCCGACCTTTTTTTGCTATTATAAGACTTGTTAGTTTGTTTGGTACACTACTATATTATTTACAAGGGACAAATGTTTAGTAACACCTTTAAGAAACAAACAATCTAGGACTAAAATATTTTTTACCTATATGGTTGTTGAAGAGGAATACTAATTAATCAATTTCAAACACAGGGAAAACTAATATTTTAGTATTAACGGGATACACGTAACACAAAATTATTTTTATAAAATATATTGCGTATTTTTTAAGATTTCGGGATATTTGCTTTTCTAAAATATCCTCTGCATATAATATAATACAATCTGTGCGTCATATACAATGATATTATATTAAATAGATACGTTATAAGCGCAAAATTTTGAAGACGCAAAAATATTTTAATTAGGACGTCTTACCTAAGATGATTGGGATATATAATACATTTTTAGTAGCAATACATATTACAGAGATGGTACATTTTTACGTAAAATTAAATATCGTTTTCCAACGTATCGTAGCGCATCCCTCGTACATTGGCCTGTGCCAGCCGGCGTCTAGCACCATTTCTATTTGTTATTTTTACAGCGGATTTCTTTAATAAAATTGTCTTTATAACTCCTCTGCTCACATTAACTTTTATTTTTTATGAAGCGACCGAAATCATGGATTTATGTTTAGGAAAAGGCTGTATGTTTTGGATTATAAGTTTTATCAAAAAATAGTTACAGGTGGAGATAAATGTAAAAATAAAAAATACATAACGCTTTCTTTTTACGTTCTTTTCTTATTTTCTACTATCAAGTTGAAATCTCCGTTTACAATAGAACTTTTTTGGCGGTAACCATCCCGTTTGCTTTTCATCAGAGCTGCTTTTGCGTATCATTCGAGTACAAAATGTGCGGTCAGGTCACGGCAATCCCTTTTTGAGATTCGCTCTTCTTAATACTTTACTTTAATTTTTTTTATTTTACATTACATTCATGGACACTATAATTTCATAGACTCCTGCTCAGTTGATCGATATCATATAAAAATGGAATACTATTAAGTTACCCACGTTATTTTAAAGAAGATTTTTCTAATATATATTTCTAAAATAATTAATTGAGATCAGACAACGTTTTAAATTAAATTATATTTTATTATGAAAACCTAACCTTTAAGATTTTCTTAACGATAAAATATTCATAAAGCATCCAAAAATAAGTGTTAAATTAATTTATCTAACCGAAATGGTTATTCATAACCTTTTCGTTTTAATAAGACAATGAACTTTATAAGACTTCTCAGTAAAGTTTCTCCTACAAAGCATTTATGCTACAAATTTCTCCGAAGTATTTTGTTATTAAAATTAATTTTATTGACAAACCGTTAAAGTTCTTATCGCTTCATATAAAGTATCTTTGGATATTATGAAAAATTTAATTACATTTTTTTAAATGGTAATCTATAATAGACTGATATAGTCGGTTGGAATAATAAAAATGTTGATGGAAATATTTTTGAACAATTTAATTTGAACATAGGTTGGTATTTCGCGATTGTATATTTATTATATTTCAGTTCAAATACCTTACAATTTATTTTAACAAAGCTCAATGGTACTCGAATTTCGCCTTTATAAAAAATAAAACGCAAATCGCGATTTGATTGTCGAATTTGTCGACTAAACACAAATAAAATTACTACGGTAAATCAATATTTACGGCTCAATAATTCAAATTTGATTAGCTTCAATATTGGTTAGTTGGAAATTTGTATCACAGACTTACCGTCGATATTGTTACATTTTCAGAGCAAATATAATTGGAATAGATGTTTCAGGCGAGCGTAAATCCAATTTTCAATATAGTATTGTGGTGGCATCAAGCGTTAGCTATGAGTCGCCGTAAATAAAGGAAAAATTCTATTACTATAACACCTGCTGGGAGATATGAGAAGAGCTTGCAACTTTTTTACTATTTCCACCGAGATTGTGGGATAAGAATCGATATTTAGTACTTTTACAGCGTGTATAGCGCATTGTTGTTTTTAAAGATATATTTATCTGCGTCAAAATGAGACCACTATGCAATTTAACTTTTACCACATAAATTCGGGTTATTTAATTATTTTATATTCGCGTGTTCTGATAAATACCGATGTAATGAATCATTGAGGTAAGCGTAAATAATTAAAACATTACATAAAGATTTTCTTTTCGAGTTTTAAAAACGTATTCTTCAAATGTCATCTAATTTACTATAAGCCCATCCAAGTTGTCGTAGTAATGAAGAGCTAGCAAATCGTATTAGAAGCCCTAAAGTAAATTTGTAAAGAAACGTAATTAGAAAGGCAACGTACAAAGGACTATTCCAGAATGTAATTCAATAAGGCAGGGCTTCTTCAATATTCGGCCAGCGATATTCGCAAGGCATTACGCACATACGAATATCCCGGCTCAGGTGGGCACAGAAATTGTCCTCCATTACCGACCCCGTTTTGGCTATTCCGAACACACTGATGGTGAAATGTTAAGAATATAAGGCTTGTATGGAAGCCTTTGCGTCGTAATAACTTTTTATTAGACTTGAAATCATAACATTAAAATCTATTTTAGTCTTTTTTTTATTAATTTGGTCATGTTACATTATTTTCTGCTTTGAATTTAGGCATTTTGGCATTTCTACAAAAATAAAGCCTAGAAAGTGTTCTATGCGTCATATATCGCTAAACTAAAAATGCTTAGGTTCCAATATCGTACAAAACAGGTGAAGAAACCTGAGAGTTAGTTTAGGCAATTTCCCAAACTATGTCACGGTTCACGTACATAATGACGGTCCTTATCTTTTTAAGTTCATCCTGCTTGGGGCTTGCTTAAAACGAGTTCCGTTTGACATGGACTATAATTTGTGAAACTTAATGCTTTTGGGTTAACTTTTTATGTACGAGGAATCTAATTAAGATTACATTTTGTGGAGATGAAAAGAAAACAGTTTTTTCTTTGGGTTTCATTATTGTAAGCGGTTGCCGTATTTCGGAATGAGGTTGGCTCATTTACATTGTAAATATTTATTGAATTTCAGATTTCTAATATCTAATATTTGAAATATAAACTTTCGTCGATGAAAAATGAAACGGAATATTCCTATATAGAAATACTATACGACAAACTATTTTTCCATACCACAAATATAAACCATTTATATTAACTTCTATTGAATATAGAAATAGCAAAATTACAGGCACAAATATAAGACACCTACAGCCAACACAAACAGAATCGTAATTCCAAGTTCACCATTACGACTCAATGCCACGCACAAATGAGAAACTCTTTTCATTCACTGAGAGAAAATTACATAATTACGCCTCCGAGCATTTTCAATAGATCTCGAATAAGCTTAACAAGTAAAGCGAAATAGAGCAAGTTCATACTAAGATAATTGCGGAGACCATGAAGGGGAATGAATGCTTCGTGACGAGCGCTGATGGCTGAAATGTATGAAATGTACGTATATGTCGCCCTTTTGATGAAACCATGATTACACCTTACATATTCGTGCATATATGTCGTACGAGACGATATCCTGGATGAGCTTAATTTTTTTTTTTT
Source organism: Eurema mandarina (assembly GCA_018238005.1). Lineage (NCBI taxonomy): Eukaryota > Metazoa > Arthropoda > Insecta > Lepidoptera > Pieridae > Eurema > Eurema mandarina. The sequence continues at coordinate 13,796 of DWAJ01000834.1, forward strand.
TTAACTATGACTACTATATTGTTTGTATCACAACTATTACCGTCACTTTTTGATTATCATCTTACCTAGGATGCAGAATCAAACCTTTTAGGTAAAAACTTAAAGCAAATCATAACGCCTGTATGGTATGGTATATATATTTTAAAATTTAAAGAATTTAAAACTATTAAGATCTTCAAGTCTTATTTCAGTACTTAAATTGTTAGATATCTTCTTGACTTCTTTCTTAATTATGGAATGAACTTTTTTGAAATTACTTGCCGGTTTTTAAAGACATTACTATACAACACATGTTTATAGGCGTTCACGGCAATATTTAGATATAATAGAATAGACAATAATGCTTTCCTTACCTTCAACAGAACAAATTATTAATTAAAACAAATCCAGAATATATAACTCTACGATATTTTCCATATACGCCGAGTTGACACGCCTTTGTATTGCGCGCATTCGAGCTATGGGCTAAAATAAAAACGACTGCAATGCGAATATGAAACCTCACCGTATTCCGCTATTAAGCACTTGGATTAATATTTACTTATACAGCAAATGAGTAGAGGCTGGAAATAAGATTATATGAACAGACTTTTTGTTTAAGCCACAATTAAATTGACTAGTTGCATCTCACTGCTTTGCCTACGACGTTTTCGTCTTTTTGACAAAACGTGGGTATACAGTATGCTATGTATAAATTCCGAGTATAATCGAAATTAACCTTCCTCTCGCATTACTTTATCTATTTATAAAATTGGTATCTAATGAAACAAAGGGGCATACAGAAAATGGAAGATAACTTTGCTCTTTTATAGCAAAGGCTATCTATACAATTACTATTTAAACTAATAAAGCATTCATTATTCATTTCATATTCAATTAGATATTATAGTACAATTTTAATAATTAACTCAACATTTTTATTAAGTCATATAGCAAACAAAATACAATAGTCCACTTACTAACACGGAGTACCCACTCTTAAATAAATAAGGTTATATTCAATACCCATACATGTTTGTATCTCACAATAAAAATCAGACAAATATCTTTAAGGGTCGCTTTCCCTGATCCCAGATCGTTGTGCAGATATAGGAATAAACGAAGCCGACAAGCGGAGTAAATCCAATCGATTCTGATAATACAGGCGCACTCTAATCTTTGATAATCACGATCTACGATAGCCGCAAGGATAATGTTATTATATTGTATGAAAATATTCCAAACGATTCATAGAAAGCGAATGGTGACTTGTGTGATTATGAAGGACTATTTATACAATTACCTACTATTGAATACAGCATATAACATTCTTATAGCATTATGTTCTTGTACACTATCAAATAATACAATACACTATATGAAGATACAATTATTGGCTCGCCCTTATATGACGACATTTAACAAAATATATTGTAAGCCACAGTTCAAAAGGATTGCTTAAATTTGGAGAAATTGGAGTTCTGTTCTGAGAGTTTCTTGTGTAGGTTCGTAAAAACTTTTTTTAAAAGAAAACACTACGAAAATGAACATAAAAGTATATTCCAAGAATATGCAAATGTCGAAAATAAATCGTTATCGTAACACTACCCCTGGAATCGATATTGTGAACTCAAGAAAATGAGGTTGAATATTTTTATATAGAATACAAGGCGCAAACGAGCAAGCGAATCACCTGATAAAAGTGCTAACCGCGTCATATTAGCCATTAGGTGCCAACTTCTTTATATATTTTTTTGAATATATGGAGAATCACATTATATTATTAAAGTAAGTAAGACTGCGAGTAAAAAGTTTTCTTTAGTTCTTTTTTCTAAAAGGCACTATATAAAATTCAAATATCATAAAAATCATATGCGTACCTAATATTAGAATACCTAAAAATTATGTACTTGGTATCATTCTTCGAAGTCTCTCTCTCTTTTTCAACTATTTCATACACCAAGTTGAACGATTTTAGAAGCGATTTTTTTTATTTATCCTCGATTATTCAATTTTATTGTAGCTCAGCCACACCTGAAACATTGAGAAAAAAGTAAATTTTATTCACTAAGAATTTATTGACAAAATATCTTTTAAATTTCAATGGGCACTTCAGTACCATTTCAACAAAGCAAAAACCAAATTGGCTAAAATACAGTATGCAAATATGATACAAAAAGAACATTCAAGACCCGTAAATCAACGAGCATAATTTTCGGCGCACTACACTACACTTGCATAACATAAAAACAGGCACTAAAACACTCTATATGTATAAATCATTTTAATCTCATTCTATGTTTTATGGCGAACATATTTCATACACTTTTATCTTGCCGGCGTATAATATTTAGGGTCCTGTATATTAAGTTACGCATTATAAAGGTAACTTATGCTAATACACAACACGCAGCTCATTTTAATATGAGCACAAAGCCTTAGGTTGTATACACATAGGGTAACGAAGTTTACAAAAAATCATGCTATGTAGATGGGCAGTGAAAAACCAGTCATGCCTACGCATAAATTATCTCTGGGAAGAGTTAATTAGAAAGAAAACTGGCTAGTTGCAATTTAAATTAAAAATATGTTTTTCTATATAAATACAAGGCATACTTGAAAAAAACGCTAACCGTATCATATTACCCGTTGTTGTTTTAAGGCCTTTAACGAACTCGTGTCAATGCGAGTGACCATGGGTGACTCTGTTCTTACAACATCGCCAACCCCTCTCATATTAAAAAATGTTTTAACAAATACTGGAAAGACCATAACATTAAGAGCTACGAGTAACAAACAAAATATAATCGATTCCTTTGAACGTACGATCTTAGTAACAGAACACGTGAACAGATACCGTCAACTAAAGGATATTGTTGACGTCAACTCATACTTTGTAAGCGCAAACAACGTCATGTTAACTTGACTTTGTCTCCTTCGAATTTCCGTGTAATCTTAGCCTTATTGCCAAGAAACTTGTCTTCCACCAAGGTGTTGTTACACAAAGTAAACAATGGAGTCTTTGACACAATGTATGTTTTTAATTAAACAGAAACATTTAGCAATTATGAACTTTGCTAAGCCTTTGTTTTGTTCAATAAAACACTTGAATTACTCTTCACGGAAATAGCGTTTTAATACTTGGCGTTCTATTTGCGTAATCTGGTAATTGGTTCTTAAATTAACTCCCTGTTGGTATAGAAGATCAAACAAATAAATCCTGTTTAATTAGCACTCGCATAATTACGGACAATTATAAGACGCTTAAGAATTGAAATTGTACCTATATAACTTTTAAAAAACACCAAAATCCATATGACATCAAAGAAGATAATTTATCGCGTCCCAAATTACCAAACATCATCTTTTATTAAACAAATTATTACACATTGTATGAGGAAGTTAGCTTCGTCATCATTTACAATTTATTTGACAAGAAACACATATTTTAAAGGTTATAATTTTTTCCTAATGAAAGTTAAATAAAAAGTCTAGTTATAAAACACAAAAGCGTTAAAACATAACATATTTTAAAAGTTCCATAAATTTTCTGTTTAGTAAGCAAACAACCAAGTGTTAATGCCTCATACATTACGCAAAAAAATAAAGAAGTCCGAATATTTAACAACAGTTTCCAAGTCTTAAACTCGTACAAGCGTATACCCTACTATTTCTTCTTTTTTACGAATCTTTTTCATGTTGAAAAGTTTTCATAATAAACACGCCTGTCCCTTATTCACTCCGGTTTGTTATTCTCTTTTTGAAATATTATTTTGTATTAATCTTGTTAGGAAAGTTCGTAACTCGATACAATAGTTAGAATGTAATGTTATTTATATCTTCATAGAAATGCGTAACAAGAATATTGAGAGGCTCGTTTTGTTGTATGGAGTGTATTTTGAGAAGTTTAGTTTGTAAATTCGCACAACGTTTCTTGACAATAATGATAGTTGACAGTTGATAAATGATATAGCATTGAATTATCATCATGAATAGACATTAGATATATATTAGAACAATGCTTCCAAATTCATTCTAATTTACTTGAAAAGTTCATTTTTAATTACTGTTTTTGATAGCTGCGTATGGAAATGATTTAATTTTAAGATAATATAGTATTCTTGTTTAAAGCAACGCTTTATGATTAAAAAAAGGAGTTACTACTTTATAACTTGATAGTATTTCTATTTTGTGACTGAGCAGAAGACGCGTCTGATTATTAAAAAAGCATAACATTACAATAAATTAAATGAACCATAATACTATATGACCATATGAGATACAAAACTTAATTTTTTTATTTGATAAAAAATCATGATGGTTCAACATGAACAAATCACAATATTAAAAACGTATTGCCCGAAGCGTAATATATCAGATTAATTGACCGTAAATCATGTTCATAAACTGTCAGTCCCAACGAAATATACACAAATCGCTTTGACGATAAAACCCTTTAAAAACTCAAATGTCACAGTACATGTTACAACACTAGTGTATAAAGAGTACATGCTCGTCCAATGCAAACGTTATTCGAACATGCATCAAGAGAAATTCCGATAAAAGTTTTTAACGTGACCATAACAATTGTTAGCTATTCTGCCAGCATCTACCTACCGTTTCTGTTCGGGGTGAAATTCGAAAAAACTAACATGTTTCACAAAACTCTCATATAAATTGAGGCGCAGTTGCGCTTTTGATATGCTCTGTTGATTGAAGACTTTAGTCCCGTCAAAGTGTCCTATCTAGAATTATGGACTATGTTTCAACGTCCTCTTCTATAGACTTTTAGAAACACAGATAAAGAAATGAATAGTTGATTCAAACTTAAGACCGACAAAAAATGCTTAGAAAACTCAGTGTCAAATATGTCTCGTATCCCGTTGACAGAAAGTTAAATGGCCCACCATAAAACTGAACGTACATTATCGAACTATTGTTTTGAAAGTTGTAAAACCGATAAGTCCATCTAGTAAGTGCTAAACTTCGGTCTTTGTTCATGTCACGGCTGCTTCGATGGCAGTTGTTCGGACGTAATACGGAGGTTGGAACACCGGTTGCAATGTTTAAATATATCTTGGAAAAATATCATGTTATTGTCGGCAAACGTCGTTTTCTCTTTATTTCCCGTTCGATATCTTTTACGGTCATCATTATCGTCTAGTCGCTGAGAGTTAAAGCGTACGACGCTTGAAGTCGGATCCAAACGGTTATATTCGTAATGGCTTTTCTACGGGTTTCTTTTGATTTTTCGTATAGCTTTGACGATATTTTTTATTGTTCATAAAACTAAATGTGTTATTAATGGGCTTAGTTGTATTTGAGTATTAAAATTTTGTTATAAAATAACTTGTCGAAATTTTTATATATTTTATCATTTTTAAGTTATTTATCTTCAAATCTAATAATTTATATTTGTTAAAGCATTTTTATTTTCAATTATTACTGATTTAATAACAATTAACCAATTCCTAACCGAAATTTGTACTCCCCTCGACGCTAAACTACAAAGTCCCACGCAAGACAGTATCAATATAGAACAATACTGAAGGTAAATCCCGCTTCAATATTCACCTCACCAGAAATCCTCAATCAGAAATACCGATACCGTTGGGTCATATCAGTAAACATTTAAATATTCATGTCCGCATTCGGAGAACAGCAAGCTATACAGGTGGGAACTGAAATATTCTCTGAATATTCCTGCATCCATTAGAGAAACAATAGGATTAATCTGTTCCATCTTAATTATTTACCTGTCCTAATTCGTGAAACTTTGGGCGACAGATGAGGAATCCTCGTCATATTAGAGGATCATTACGCATTTACTAATTACATGGTAATGTACCTCAGAATGAAATGCCGTTGATGCTAAGAATTGGGTTATGTTTGTTTGTGAATAATTAAAGGTTGGAATTCATTGCGTGGTTTAGAAATGAGAATATAAATACGAATATAATAGGAGGTTGAAATATTGTATGCCGTTCATCCTATTTTTAGGTCGATGATATGTTCTTACTCCTGTTTTCAAGTTAAAATTTTAGCTATTGTAAAGTAATACTTTAGTAAGTATATCAATTGGGTCTTCGATCTTTGAGCTAGGTAACTATCAATGATGACAGAAAGCCTTCTTCAATTAGAAACTTTTCTTACTACTTAATTTTTCAATATATACAATATTTACCACATCAAAGTTATTTATTAAATACGTAATTTTTTTTTCTATAAAATATCACTTTTATCTCTTATTTCTCAAAGGTGGGGAAAGTTTTGCAAACAACAAGTTTTATAGATAACTCCCAAGATATAAACTCTTATGCAAGTTGAATCTCAAACTTTGGACACTTAAATCCTGTCTACTTTATTATGAACTTGTTGTTCTGCCTTCTTATACTTTCTTATGAATTGTAAGGTAAAAATACTAATAAGACCATTGATTCTATGAAGTTCCTTTAAAATAAATTGTGTACCTAATCTTCAATTAAGATATTAAGACAAAAAGTTGTATATAGAACAAGAAATTGTACTCTTATAACGCTTTTTAGTATGATTTAAAATGTTTTAGTAGGCTATAACACCTTAACTCTAAAAAGCTACGAAGATAAAAGAATTAATATTATCCCAGAGAGAATCACAACCACCAAACTAAAATAAGCAAAGTTCATCTGAAAAAAAGTCTTATATCGGTGAATCAAAGTCTAAATTTTCGTGGCAATCTTCCCGCATAGTTTTTTTTATTACGGCAGTTATCGTCAAGAGATATTTCTTATAACATAGGATAAGAGAAATATATTTACATTAGGGTCATATAAATAATAATAACGAAATACGAGACAACAAGATAATCCGTAATTTGGGACTTAGAGGTTACTCGTTCGCCGATGTACGAAATGTATTCAGTAATAATAAAAACAAGACATGTTCCTATATATATTACGTGACGTGGCTTAGAAGAAATTATTTTGTACTAAGAATTCTAAAGAAGAATAAATGAAGAAAAATATGAATAATTGGATATTTTATTAAAATATTTTTATTTACTTATAATCGAATCTCATAATCGAAATTGTATTAGGATTGTAAAAATGTTAATACCATAACTCAAGATTTGTTAATTTTAACATTTACATGTACGACAAACAACCATAAATTTATATTTCTACACATATACACCATAAACAATTAAAATATAAGTAAGCATATAACTAACTTATGAATGAATTCATGTTTTGAATACTATAATACATGAAAAATAAGCCACAAAGTTTACGCATAAATATGTCGCATAAGAATTTATACAATCTCAAGTTTCATACCTAACTGGAAAGATACCTACTCCATCAACCTCCTTGAGCATTTAATAATACGCCTCAAAGGACACGAATGTTATATTTTTGTGTTGGTAACACACATTTATAAGAATTCACGCTAACTATATCTTAGGAAGGATCGAGTGATCTTAATAAAACTTATCCTATAGATTACCAGTTATAACGCTATTTCATTTATTAGACATCAATAATATTATATTCAAATGATTCGTTAAAAGAGACGAAAAAAAATCCTAATTAGGTATACCTTCAGGTGATTGGTTGCCGGTGCTTTCACGCGCAACTGACAAAACTATTTTTTTTTCTCGTTGGTTTTATCATTTATCTCTTTTCTATCGTTTTGACTTGCATGTATGTGTGCTGCCGCTTGATTTGTATGGGTATAACATATCTATTATATAATATCATTGTTAGTTATAATATACCGTTCCTACACATTTTATAACCAATTGTAAATATAAAGAACTATTAAAAATCAGTCTGCGCAGGTAAAATCGCGGTCAAATATATGCCCACGTACGAAAAAAAACTGAAAATTTCTTTCGTTTTTTATATAGATACCGTGGGTATATAAAAAATAACACCTATTGAAACTAGTCAAAACAATAACAAAACGCCAGAAAAAAAACGGTAGTACCCGTTGTTGCTTCAAACATTTCACGTTCCATATTTTCATACAAAAACAGCAATGTATAAAGAATTTTCTACTGTTACCGATCTGAGCAGCTGTTATTTTAACATTCATCGCTATCTATTTCTTATTCTTAACTTTATCCATTGCAGTTTAAATATGAGTTGTATCTTAGTAATAAGTTTATTTCGCTGTACTATGCTACAAGTATTTATGCTAAAAGTTATTAATATATCCTTATTAAATTGCCAATAAATATCCATTTCAGTATCAACATTATTTATTTGCCATGGGTAATTGGATTCCTTTCATATTATAACAGTGCCGAAGATCTTAAACGACAAAGAGATTCTTGAGGTAATAGTTTCATATAGTACTAATTCATAAATTTATAACTATATAATAGTCATTTAATTTAAAATATTTTATAACCAATTATGAAATCCATTGCCAAATTATTAAGGTTGGTTTTAGACTTCTCCTTGATTGAAATTGAAATTTAAGCAGAGTTTCATGATTTCGTAGACGAAACTTAAGAGTTGAAAATTATGTCAAAACTCACTGATATAGGTGTTTTATATGTACGTGAAACTTTAGCAATTAACATGAACATTTATGAAATACAATTATAACAGCCTAACAAAAGCGGGTTTCCTTAGAACGCGCGAGAACAACACTTCACGCCCTCATCCCTTACTCACGCATCCGGCCTTAACAAAGAAACAAATCCGGATAGCTCCGGATAACCGTATGAAACCGGATGAAACACTGATAACAAAACCGGATCTGGTGCTCTAACGAACTAGTTACTGCCGGTTAAGTTGAGTAGTGATTAGTTAGCGATGTGGTCCTAATGAATGTTGTTAATCGTTATATGATGTTTTAACGTGCCTTCAAAATATAATCACTGAAAAAAACAATCATCATATTGAGGATAGTTCCGTTTCTTAAAATGATCAAATACATTATGAACCATTTTTTTATGTTAACACAAAAGTACCTAATGCCTCATCATCTTATGTTATATATGTATACAGCTTTTGTATAATAACCTTTAAGGTAAATATTTACAAGTTTATTTGCATAGCAAACTGTTTTTCATCCAGACATATGCAAACGACAGCGAATTTAAAGCAAATGAGATCTATTGGATTGAAAATAATCAAGACAGGGGTCGACCCGGAGGAAATTACACATGAATGGCAAACCGAAATGAGCCCGAAATGCCTCTGATTAAATCTGGGCCCACCAGCGTTTCTATATCGTTGAACTGGTTAATTGAGCAAACGTAAAAAGTATGCTTCTTTCTGATTCACTGCACTCGATCAGACTGGGCAAGATGCAATTATAATTACGACCTCTGTCTGCCCTAGAATTGTATGCAACTGAATTTCCTTCAGTTTCTTCCAGATCTTTTCAATGAGCATTAATGGACTATTCGTGTTTCGCTACTATAATTTATTTCACTTTCCAAAGAAACTGCAATCTTAAATAATTGATACACGGATACATAATTAAAACAATAAAGACTTTGTCCATATACAAATGGGTAAAATGAGTTCAAAATTCAATCTAAAACAGAATTAAAAAAAAACCATTCTTTTACGTCGTTCAAAAATATACGCAAACAAAATCTTTTTGGCAAGATTCGACAATTCGTTTTTGATTTCAGACACTATATGAACAGTGTCGTCTTATATCTGGCAACATTGCTCCGACACAAGTGTATTATTGTGAAAAAAACATCGGCGCTCGTTATATCTTTCCGCTCCAGCAGGCACAATAGTCTTGATTTAACTGACACAGTAAATAAAGCTCATGAAAACAGGTTAAATGGCCGAGCACAGAAGTGCTGTGGGCTCAGTGTCAGCGTTGAAATGAGGATAAAACGTTGTAATTTACGCGTTTGTTTATTTGAAAATCATGACTGTCGCATCACTCAATGTCGGGAATGTGACAACTGGGGTTTCATGCTCTATGTATACGGTGAAGTACTCCAATATTCATTGTACCAAATAAAACCCGACTTAAAAGTGTCATCTAACATGAACAATGCCTTTTAAAATCTACCACTATTTATTGCGAGAGCGTATAATGCAAAATCTATCAATAAATCAAAAAGTTTTGTTTAAAAGTTTAATAAATAATAAAAACAAGAAAGTTAATAAGGATGTATGGCTGTATGCCTGCTTGTTACTCTTTCATGTAAAGGCTTCTTTGAATGGATTTGGACTTTAATCCTCTTGCTGCCTCAGGAACAAAAACAACGCTAACAAAACTGCATGCCGCAACTAGTCGAATATAAAAACACAACAACTGAATTTTACATCAAGAACCATATTTGAAACTGTACTGTCAAATATAAAATGCTAATTTCGCGTCGGACATTAAAAATAAATAAGACAAATGATCCTTTAAAAATGAAGGGAAACAGGAAGTACAATGAAAATGATTCTTGTTATCTTGTTATATAATTGGGTGTCCTGGGAGCTCACCATCCTTAGGCGCAATAAATTTAATTTTATCGTCTGATCTACGCTCAAGTACTTGTCACTTTTTATGTCACTTAAGCCCGTATCCCAAGATGATTTAAGTCGGTATCTGTTTAGTCGGGAAATATGTCAGATTTTTATAAAGATTGATCATTAAGAATTAAGATTTTAGCTATTGAATTTAGATTAATACAAATTTACAAGAAATAAGCCCCTGTAGGTTTTGATTGTAGATACAAATAAAACACAAATTCATTAAGTTAACACACGTCACTCCAACAAAAGAATCTGTTACTATTGTGAAAGAATATTTTCGATATGTCGCCATCGACAAAATTATCCCGAGCGTATTGTTGCGATATAAAATACACCCACGATGGCCGATAAAGAGTCGTACTTAACAAGGAGCCGAGTAACTAAAAGCTTTCCGAGATTGTATTGAACTATTGACAAACCACTCGCGAGCGACGACCGTTTTCGCGGTAACGTCAGGTAAAATGAATACAAAGAACACGCTTTCTTTACATTTTGCAGCAAAATTTCCTCATACGATTCCTATTTCCCTGTATCTCTTAAATTTTTGCTTACATGACATTTCCTGGGTTACCTTTTAGATGTTTTAAACGTAGGTACGAAACGTTTGCATTCGTTCTATTTTCAATTTCTCTGTGAATACCAAATGTTAAGTTTATTTAGGTAAAGGAATTTGTTTTTCGTATGTTAAAGCTTTTATCTAATGAAATGTTTCAATCTTAGGTAATTAATACTGCTATCTTATTTTACTTAATGGCGATGAACGAGATTTTTGCTATGTAATTGTATTTTCTAATTGTGTCATTTAAGAGTAAAAATCAGTTTCATTTACATTGTTGGAACTGCTAATCTAATATTACTTATCGCCCTTATGTTTTTATTTATTCTGCTTGCTTATACTTCTTAACCATCAGTAGGTGGTTCAAATGGTCGAAAGATTACCTTCTTTAATATTCTGATTCATAAAGACTCTTGATATGCGTAAAATGTATGCAAATCCAATAATGTTATGAAACACGCTATATTTTCAGTTCAACAATATCCAGACAGTACTAAAAATAATTAAAACGCGAAACCGTAATGACAAAAAGGACCACAACGCGTTATGCGCACGATGAAAGTTTAATATTTACGTTTAGAACGTGAGAATTTTTAACTAAGAAACATCGTGGCTTGTGGCCCCCGTTTTAAATTTTGTAAACGTCGCCGGCTACGATTCATGAAAATGAATAATTATTTGAGCAGTTTTATTCCGCTTTGCAGGCTTACCGTCTGTAACGAATGAGTCTATTTTAATACATCAAAGCCGAAATACTTTACATGGAATTTTGTAAGCATCCAGACGTAATCCGTGTTGTAATTTATGTTTGTATTAATGACCACCGTTTTGTTTTGAGTTCATGTGTGAGTGTGAGAGTTTAAAATTATTTGCTTTAAGCTTTTGTTCATATATCCTTTATAACGGCTCAGTAATAAATAAAGTTAGTAAAAAAACTACTTTTAAAATTATAGGAATTTCGCATAAATATAAAAAAAAAGAAATTATAACTATTTGTAAATTACTAACATAGTTTTAGTTGTGAACTGAGGATACGAAATTCAACTAGACATGTATGAGACGATATAGTAATCAAAATCAATGTATAATACAAAGTTCAAGGCACACACGGTCAAGAAAAAAATACGATTAATCTTTTTCAAATTACTACTAAGCTGTACGAGTAATAGTTAGATTTTAAAGCACAATTGCATGTCCTAAAATAGTGTTAGCGTGCGTCGATAGTCCAAATGCATTAATCGCGGACGCTTGCACAAATTCATTAGATGCAAATCCGAATGGAATTATATAAATAAGAATTTACGTCGCATTGGGCTTTAACTTGATTTGTTTTCCTACTAAAAATTATGAAATTGTGAAGACTTTGTTTGTCACTTAATAATAATGAAAATATACTTATTGTATAGAAAATTAAGTACATTTTCTGGTTTCAGTTTTCTTTATGTAGGTAAAGTATCTTGCCAGCAACTGTCGCTGAGAGTAGGTAACAAAAAATAATATTCGTTCGTAGTATCAGGTATTTACACCGAATATCACCTACGTTGTATGTGTCATTAGACATGAAGTTACCGAGACTGAAGTTGAACTCGCTAATGGCTTTTCTTTGTGCGGTATCGTTTTGTGAGTATTATGGAGTCGTTACCTTGATGTTTCAAAGCTATCAACAATCGTTTAGTCGTACATTTTTCTATATTTGATTTCTGTATCATTTTGCTGGCACTTATTTGTTGTACTGTGTGACTGTTAAGTTTAAAGTTTTAGTGCTAAAATGTATTTGGGACATAATTTAATAAGTAATTACAAGCGGATTAAAGTCAATGCACCTAAGCTACAAGTTTAATTTTATTTATAAAAGATGACATCAAAGTCAAATGCCTTCCTCTAATCTATTAAATGATAATCAAGTTATAATCTATCCTTAACAGAAGGACGCATTATTTTGAGCTATTCGGGTATTTTTACGTTTATTTGTACGATAGTTTTTAACTTTAGGCATCCAGAAGTGCAACTATCTTCGCCAAAGACATCACGTCGTCTACGTGTCTCACCGGTGGGAGAGTCGAACGCTTTCACGTATCTTTCAATATTCCCGTTCAAAAGCGATCCAAATCTACAAAAACTTTATCAAACATTGCCGATCTTAAAGACCAATACAGCCAACATGTTAAATCGATTATGTAGATCAGTTTACCTAGTAAGTTACTACCTACATGTCATTAGAGTGAATTTCTAGAACTAGTTCAATTATATAGGTATTAGAATATTTAAAACCAATTTCTTAGAATAATCTTATAATCACAAACAATTCCCAACATATTCATACATACAAAACAAGCTTTTCGAAAGGTATTTGTAATGATCCCATTTGTTTTCTAGCGTTAGTAAAGGGTCTTGTTATATTCAGAAATTATGAACAAAGAAATACTTATACGCAGTCAGAGCTCTGAATTGTTGTGTCACTCCGCAGAAATATGACGTGATTCCTAAAGCTTGCGTAAAGAGACTACTTCGAATAAAATGTCTGAATAAAATTCATGCTGAGAATAGTAAGTGGCGTTTACTAAGGTTGAGATGTGTATAAAATAACAACAATACTTTTAACTTTTGACTCATGTGAAATCATGACCTAGAAACTTTTTTACAAAACCTAGATCCTACACAAGCTACAGACTACTCGTTATGGAAAGTTTTAAAATCGATCAAGAAACCGATCACATTCCAATCGCCTCTACGTAAAGAAGA